>JARQTH010000413.1:2849928-2922740 GCA_030142595.1 Trachelus iudaicus | reverse complement strand
AGAGAGAGAGAGAGAGAGAGAGAGAGAGAGAGAGAGAGAGAGAGAGAGAGAGAGAGAGAGAGAGAGAGAGAGCAAGGAAGAAAGAAAGATGCAACGAGAGTAGAGAAGAAAATTAGTTAACAAAAAAAAATCGATTCCAGAAAAATAGAGAGAAAGATGCCACACAGCCAAATTCGAAGCTCTGGAATTCTTATGCAAAAATGCTTGCAGTTTTCAATTAACTAATAACTTCCCATTAGAGTGCTAGGGAAAGTTTTAATTAACCCTTGAAAAAAGTGTGTAGTTTTTAATCACAGTTGAAACGTATGCTTTTTTTTATCATCCACTCTCGTCACACAAAAATTTACGGAGGACTCCTCTGTAACCGATTGCGATTTCTTATCGGTCAAAAATTCCCAGTCTCATCTTATCAAACGTTTTGCCAGCTTATTTTCCTCTGAATCCGAATCAATTAACTAATTAAAAATTACCGGAAGCTGGGATCACTGTAATTAATTCTAAGGAATAATTCGTACGATTCTCAAGTGGAGCATGTATCAGCTAGAAATCACAAATTGTATATTTTAAAACAAAAAGAATCCTTATAATCTCGTGCTACTGAATCATCCGAGAAAGAAAAAAAATGGTCGATTACCATTCAACTATGCTAACGGGCATGAATGAATACTCATAAATCTCAAGGAGGCGTCCTTGCTCGAGTCTATTACGACACGTTCAATGCTCTCGATATAATATAACCAATCATGCTCCACATATGCACGTATGTGACGAATAGATTATACACATACTTATATAAACCTCTGATCCAGAGACACGCATGTTGAATAATTCGATGAGTATCGGCCATGTTCTCGGCTAGTTAAGGAGCCTGAGTAAAAGACCAAAGAGAAAAAAAAGCATACACAACATATGCACAGTATCACAGCTCTGATATACACAGACCACGCGCTACAGATATACAAATAGTGCTCGAGATAAAAACTTTAAAAAAATGCCAGACGCAGCATCAAAGCTTTTCTATTTATAGTTTACAAATTTCCTTCCCACTTTTCGAAGTCAAGCTAGACTGAAAACTCGCCGAGTTTTTTCCTTCAAACATATATTGACCAATATAGTAGAAGAGGCAGAGAGAAAAAAAATGTATCAACTCACTTGGCATTTTTGGGCAAATTGTTGTTCGTTGGTCCCACGTGCGTCGGGGTAAGACACAAGGGTGCGCTATTCGTATTCTGTGGCACTAAGGGTTGCCTCGCATGAGCAGGCGATGTGTGGGAACCGTAACCGTCGGAATTGAGCTGAAATACAAAATTATTAAAGTTATTAAAGCACATTCGCTTGTTCATATAAGTCGAGAATATTTTTCCCGTTTTATGAATTTTTCTTCTCTATCGTCTTTCTACTGACCTTTACCACTGTTCCGATTAAAGAATCCGGCGGCATTTCCGGTGGATCTGGTATCACTCCAGGATTCGTATGGGCTGGATAATCATTGCGTAGATTCACTTCCTTGACAGGGGTACCACCCCCATCGAGACGCTCCATGTCTAAGCTGTCCGTAGGCGTCGGCTGTGAGAGGAGACGCTCCTTCATCTCATGGAGATATGGACAGCGCTGCATCTCCTCGACTGTATCGTTTGCTTTCTCACGGTCTGCAAGTGTACCGGGGTGTAAGTACAAGGCGATCGTACGAGTAAGTCAGTAATAACTCAGTCAATCAGTCAGGTCAGTCAACAGCCAGTGAGTTAGGCTAGGGACTAGTTTTTCTAGAGGATGACTGCGAGAAGATCGTCAGTTTCCTAGAGAAATTTCTTTAGCAGAGATTCATGGAATCCAGAAGTAAAAGTAAGTAATCATTCAACACGTTATAAAGAAAGTCCTCGATAAAGTAATTTTCGAAAGTTAAGAAAGTCATTAAAACAAATTGAAAGCATTCATCAAATTTCTTAATATATCATTTCGCAAGAACCTTACCTATTTCACGTATCATTTTATTTTATTATTTATTCATTTCAACAAATATATATGTCAACTATCACCCAATGTATCAATGTGCACAATTGATACTCTTGACATTGCAGAACAAAAGGGGAATCAACGAGCACCTGAGCATCAATCTTAATCACGATCGGATTGTCACTCTCCCTCCGGATACACGATCATAGACTGGCTCTTCACTCTCTCCCCATAGAGAAGATCGCTAAATATGGCGCCTTTTGTTACAATCATTATGGGACACCATACTCGATGGTTTATAGCCTTTGAGCATATCCCAAGTCAAGTTCTAGTATCTCACGCAGGATAAAAAGAAGCCATGCCAAAATTTAATATCGACCAGAATATATGTCAAATACAAAAATCCATAACCTGGTAGAGATCCAATACTTCTGTCATATAAATTTAGATATAGACAAAACTGAGTCCGAATCTATCCCGCATAAAAAAAGGGAGGGGAAATGTGTGACTCTTCTAAAAGTATGGCTAAGAATCAAATCCAAACTTTTAATTCCTAGAAGCTATTCTTAGTTTTTAATTATGGGATTTAATATTTAGTCACACTTTTGGAAACGCCATGCATTTACTATTTTTTTTTTTAATATAAAATGCAGAATATAATCCTTATGCACAAACTAGATTAAATAAGTGTGAGGGAGAAAGAGGGGAGGAAAAAGGTAGTAAGAAATGGAAAGGCAATCTCGATAACTGACCTACCCGAAAGTGCCCGCCGTGATGATGCCGCGTATGAGAGTCGCGATACCCACTGTCGGCGCCACTCGGCTGTTGTCGCTTTCGCGGCCTATACTATTCTTGACGCGCGTCGTTTCCATGCATACATACCGTATATTTAGAAATCCGCGAGGCTTTAATCAGGATCCGCACACCAGTCATAAAGAAGAAGGGTTCGCTATGTTCATTTGGCACCCATACAGCGTCCGTATCAAGAGTGCATACGTTTTCACGTGTAAAACAGTCGAATGGACGGATATTCATATAACTGTAGACGTACAAAAATATATAGGTACGTATTGTACGTGCAGTAGGATATAACAGTCTGCGAGCGGCTCAGCAAATACGAAACTATTTTACTGCCATTCAACCCTCTAGTCTCTCTCTCTCTCTCTCTGTTGCATTGTCAGCTAGATAGAACGTAGAAAGGGAGTGACTGCCTGCATGTAAATAGGTGCATGAAAGAGGAAGAGAGAGAGAGAAAGATTATACGGAAAATGAGAAGTGAATAAAAGAAAGAAAAGTAAGAGACCCAGAAAAAGAGCTTACCGATCGATCAGCATAGGTGCAACGTCAATTTCAATACGATAAATGTTCAGGAGGTTGTCGACGTGTATGTCGTATTTGATGTGATCACTTTATTTCAGTAATCTATATCCATTTGGATATAAAGGTAGTGAGGTGTCAATGGTTGTAACTTTCTTTGATATCCCAGAAAGAAGTTATGTTCGTTTTATATATGTACAATATTCTGCTATTATCCGCTGAGATTAGCATTATTATTCTTCTCTGCAATTGATCAGGATGTCGTGTACGATAAACGTGATCGTTATTGCATTTATTGTTAGTCGCCTTACTTGGCTTTCTATAGAAGATTTCCTAGACTTTTAATTGAACCTTTTATCCTATTATTATCGTGAGTACTGGGACAATATTAAGAGACATTATCGTGGATGGTGTATCTATTATGTTGACATGTTCACTTTTGTATATGTATTTTGTGTTGATTGGCAGAACAAAACAATTTTTGTTTGAGTTAGACGTGTCGCCGTCTATGTAGCTTCAAGCTTTATGAATATTTATCTCGCTCGGTGGGTTGCTAGGTTAGGAAGTCTACTTACAGGAAAAGTCTAACAGTTCAACGAGAAGAGTTTATCCGCGCCGTCTTGGGAATGCTGGGGGAAAACACACGGTAAACGAATAACGGGAAGGACGTAACACGGCGTCACAACAAACGGAAACCGGAAGTAGCCAGAATCGATGCGCGCCCGGTCGGAGAACTCGAAAACTGAGGCTCACGTACAGGGACGAATTGGCAGACTGCGTGGCGACCACCTGTGAGCATCCCGGCGCCGGCGTCGGCGTCCGATCGACCCACGATGCATGCCTCCTCTATCGAAAACGCTTCGGCGAGATTGTAGCGCTGTCGACGGGTCTCGCGTAACGCGAGCATTGTAAACTGCCTTAATATTACACAGCATATACATACATACACCTCTTACCTCCATCGTGCGTAATTTCTCAATCCTATACGCTCCCAATATCCAATGTAACTGACCAAAAACTGCTTCGGAAAGAGATCAGCAAATAACACACCAGATGTATTTATGGATTTATGTTTACTTTACACGAACTTGAGAATCAATGCTAAGATTTATTATGGTCGCTCGAAGGACCAACGTTGTTTGTGATACGAAGAAATACGTTTTTTCTCAACTGTTTCTGCTAGTGGCTAGAAGCATATAAGGCACTCGCGTCACCGCTCTCGAAAGCTAGTCTCGAGCGAATAAGCAGCTCTTGGTTTTATGATGCCAGAACGCTGCTCTCCCTTCACTCGGCCAATAGGAAGCTCGTCTCCTTGCCGACGTCGAAGGTTCGCGTCGGGAAGCGGCTTTGTCGCGCGCGGTAGTCGTCGTCGTTGTTGGGGCGCCGGATCGCCGGGCTATGGTTTGTGCGTTTCAGACCTTCGTCAAGGTGGGGGTGACGAAGTCATTTACAAAGGGATAGCCAACACGCAACAGAAACACGAAAGGATTACGATTATTGATGTTTTATCTGTACGTTTTTCATCATCGGTCTACACGACGTAATAACAAAGCATATAAACCAATCCGAAAGCTTTTCATAACCTAAATATTTTTGTTTACCACCTTATATAGCTTCTGACATTTGTATCAAGGTATTTATAGAATTTTTCTTATATATTTTCGTTCTGCGAGTATTCGGTACATACAGGTGATCCATTCTCTATTTGAGGTATAAATTAGTGTTCACATAACTCATAACCCCGTTAGGGATAGTTCAATGCCATAAGTCGTAGTGAACGGTGACTTTTCGATCTGGTTATATCGACTTTTACTCATGGGGACCTTGACTCGATTTTTCGGCAGATCATAAACATCTAACGACGCTGCGCCATTTACATCGAAGGCATCGAGCGTAGCGCACCAGGAAGAACGTTGTCCATTGACATTAATACACATTAACGAGAGACTCTAGAATGTTTAATAAATAACATCTCGTGCCGATACCTTGGCATATTGAGCCTTCCACAAGAATCCAGGACGTGTCTATAATAGTTCCGGTAGAATCTGTCCTGTTACTAGCAATAATTACTTTCTAATGAAACGCCTAAGCCATAAACTCTAGCCAATCAATATTTAATGTCTACTACTTCTTTCCTGATAGTACCGTACCAAGCCAGACAAACATTAAAATTGGCATCGGTTCTAAGAAAATCAATTCTCACGCTTCTAGCATTAATTTCTATTAGTATTATTAATACTTTTGTCGGTACAACTAATGGATGTGCTTAAATGTATCAATACTCTTATCACAATAACATTTAGCGAACATACTAACAAGTTTACTATCAGATCAGTGAATACTTACACGGCCGTTAAGTAACGATTGGCTGAAGAGAACGTGGGCGGCGAGAGTTGCTCGCGTTTGTTGTTGTCGTTGTTGTCGTGTTGCTCGTTGCCATCGGCGACAAAACCAAACCAGGATTTTCAGCGCAGTCACAGGTTCACAGTGGGATGACGATATTAGAGATAACGTCAAGAATTGAAACGGCGTTGCTTCGGTGATATTTTTAAATGGCGTCCCTACGAACGGCGCGTGATTCGTTTTATTTATGTTGTATCCCTACGGTTATGTATTGTTACTATTTATATAAAACGCAGCCACTTTTAGCGATAATGGTGTCGATTCCGAAGCCGCTCACTGGCCCTACGTGAAAATCGTGCGTGGATATTATTGCGTGTGGGTGCGTTTACGTCCTCGAGGAATAGCAGCCGATGTAAACAAGAAATTGGCGCATGCGCACACGACATTTCCTTGCCCTATGGTTAAATCACCCCTTGTGTTGCCTTCCGTGTATGGGGGTGGCCCGAGGACCTTGTGCCATCCATGGCTCTAATGGCGGATGTTCATGGGGGTGTGGGCCACAGCCACCCCCATGCAATAGGGAAACGCGATCAATAACGCGCTGCAAGCATTTTTACTTGGCGATGACTAAACCTCCCCATTAGAAAGGGAAGATTGCTGCATTAGAAACTGAACAAGGATTCAGCCTGTAGTATAATACACCGCAAATTCACACTACGCTGCAGTTAGAAGATCAAATATCGCTCAATGCTCTCTGTACACCTAGTTCAACGGATTCGGGTTGAATTTTAAGGTATGATCGTAAAATTTGGATGAAACAAAATTTCAATAAACTTACTATCACGCTGCTACATTTCTCTCCTATACTTCAGACGGCCATTGGGTAAGTTTTAGTGCGTTGGGGTAGTTTCCGCCCCTTGCTCTACCGGTGGCAAGTTATGCGTCCCTCAGGGACGAGATTTAGCTCTTACTTACTGGAACCCACCCCAGAGACTATCAGACGGCAGACTGCTCGACGCTGCTGTAACATAAACGATCCGGCCTCTTTCCGTATGGTATCTATATAGAGAGACGTTCAAGAATAGTCGTTTTACTCTATTAACGTAAATAATACTATGTGTACTCTAAACAGTAAATATAATACTCCGTAGAGTACTATGTATACCAGTCATTATCTTCGGACTGACTCTCCTCTTTGCTTCGTGAAAAATAATAAATCCGCTAGTAACGACTCTGGAAAGTCAGATACCTAAGAGCCTGTATAGAATCCATTTACCTAACCTGATGTACCTATGCATCTATCTGCCTGCCTCTGGCTGCCTACCTACCTACCTACACGGTACGTGTATTAACAAACGTAAAACTGGGGTCATTTCGTTCACACGCTTCCTTATGCAAGAGCTGCGGTTATGCACTTTTAACAAAAATCACAAATAAGAAATCGTAGAGCGACACACCCGCCTAGTAAAGTCTGAAAGTTTCACCCAAGATGCCCCTTGAAAAAATACGTAATCATATGTATTTATCTATAATTATATACATATATATGTATGCTCCTATGCTGTTGTGGGCCTGAATAAAAGTATTTGATTACTTTGAATTTAATTAGAGGAAGAAGCAACAATATTTTTGTTTTTCTCAACAATTACCAAGAACAGTGTCGTTGGTCTTGACACTCGACGTTCGCTCCATTTCAGTGGTGCCAACGTTATACTTCTGTATAGAGAGAAAGGCGCCATTCTGACGATGCAGTACACTTCGATTTCGTTTGATTCTATTTGGGGGTCGACCACCGTGCAACCTTGTACCTGAGGAAGGTCGCCGAAGAGCGAGGTATCGAAGTCAGGTATGTAGGTCGCCAACTCGACGACCGCGATCCGCTTTTTTGCGAAAGATCGGCCGATTTTTTCCTTTTTCGTCGTAGCCTTTGAGACTGATAATTACATCGTAATTATATGCCAAGCAGGGTATGCATTCCTCAGATATAATACGGTGCACGAGCGAAACACTCATAGTATCAAATATGCATAATTTTTCGTTTCATCCAATATCATTGAATATTGAATTCACGCGAATCCATGAGAATTCATCCGTCTTGCGAGGCTACGGAAAAATCGTTAATCGTTCTGCTTAATTTTACATCCGGTTTTCAACCTGGCTAATTCAACCGAGAAGGTTGTACTGGTATCCGGTAAGCGTTACTCCGGATGATACTTTTTTCGTATCAGTATAGATGAGAATACGTTCACTGTATCTACCTATACTGCATGCACTATAGTATGTACGTACTTGTTATCTTTTACGTACTACAGTACGTACTATACAAGACACTGTACAGTAAGTCAAAACACATGAAAATTTTGACTTGACAAAATCTCCTGTGTATTTAATATTTTATGCATAACGTATTAGTATGTATGTCATTGCGGACGACTGTATTGCAATTCGTAAGGTACAAATAGTACAAAGGGTATAAGAGTACAAACATCGCATAGGAACTAGAATACGTGGACATAGAAAAGAAGTACAGCGTTTAAAAAGACGTGACGTGTAGAGTTTTGATTGGCGGTCACGAGTAGAGAATAAAATTTCTCCTAAGACCGTTACCGGATATCCTGTCGAGATTCTTGAACGTGAAAACAACAATCGTAACAACGTAAATATATATTTTCCAAAGACACTTGCAATAACGATAGGCTCCAGCGAGTCATAGATACAATTTTTCACACGGATGCAAAAAGAGTCTGATTATTCAAGACGAGAACAGAGAGATTGAAAAGTTCTTTGGAAAAAGAAATTTCTTTCAAAAATTCATCTCGACACGAGTCCGAAGGAATATTCGTAACGTTTATACTCGTATTACAATAAATATTATAATAGAACAACGCAATAATAAATATATATATATTATATATATATAATTTATATGTGTTTATGTTATATATATCATAGGTAGAAACATGTCGACACGATCTATATCTAAACATCGAAGAGGATTCCTTTCCTATATACAAATATTTTTTATACTAATCGGTATTATCGTACAAATAAATTGGCTCGATCACTTCCACATGTATGACTATCGTAATACGATGTAAATTGTAATAATGTAAAACGCCTAGGACAAAACATGTATCATCTATATGATTCGAATACGTTATCGAATCTTATGCGCTTACATCGAGTCACACACTTTCATTCTTATTTAATTCTCTGCATGTCCGATTATTATCTCAAGCGTACTATGCCTCTCTCTCTCTCTCTCTCTCACACACACACACTCTCACTCTCACTCTCACTCATACACACTCGCTTATATTTCCATTCTCGGTATAGTAACATGCTCCCATATGTAACATACTCACATCTTAACAGAGGTCAGTTGAGCATAAAAATATGAGTAGGTCATTCGCATCCTGTGGCTCACAATCACGCGGATCCTGTTCCTCGTATGTATATTATATAAAACGCACGCTTAATCGACTCTAATCAAAAATCTTGATCCCACATATGATGTATCTAAAACGGTATTCTAGCGATGATATTGACAAAAGATTTGTATAGGTGTACTACACATATAATATATATTAGTTTTCGACGGAGCTTCTTCACGTATGAATAATATGTGAGTGATATGATTCGACTGTTGTACTTGTAGTTTTTGTTCTTTTTTTTATCTCTCTTCGCACTTTCTAGGAATATATGTCACAGAATTTTATGTGGTGATCGAGGCTTATACCTGTATGATGCTCAGCTATGTGATTTATAAAATTTTTAAGTGCGGCACAACGTTGTGTCAATTATAATAATAACGAAGGGTTTTGATTTGTGGTGATTTTTCGTGAAAGGATAACTTGTATAAAGACCGTTTGAAAAACGCTGTCTATGTCAGGAACATCGCTGTTCGATTGAATCTAGGTTAGGTTAGGTTAGGTTAGTCTGGTATTATAATTTAGTGGATGTTTCAATTTACGCCATCGCTATAGAACTATTGGTATCGTATACTCTTTGGCTTAGTGGAAGACGGACATTTTTTTTTTCAATGGAATCCGGAATCTTTCCAGTGATAAGAGCAGCTATAAATGATACTCCAATTTTAGTGATCTTCGATCGTACTTATGCATATGCAAGTATAATATCGAACATATGTGACAGAGTGTCTTAAGGTGCGTATAAAAGATTCGACAAGTATCTCAAATAAAATAGGCTGCCTCGTTCTCGGCTATTGCTTCCAGCTTAGCAGGCAGATTCCTGGGACGAGATGCGCTGCCAACCAGTTTCCACACGCCCTCTGACCCCTTACGTCACATGTAAGTAGGTTTGACCTTATAGGCCCTCTTCCAGACCTCACAGAGGCACACTGTACTATGGAACCTGTAGAATATTGCCAAGGGCATCGAGACGTGGGTGATAATGGTCCAGGCCCAGAGCCCGTAAAAGTGAAGCTGTACAGGATGAGATTCAGCACGTGACTTCTCCAGGGTGTTGATGGCCCACATGGCCAAATTCGTTACCAGGAGGAAGGTCACGATCTCGCGACCTGGTTTGCGTCGTATCTGCTCAGCCGTAGCGACGCTCCGCCTCGACGCATCCAGGATGAAAATAGTCTGGCACGTTGTCTGGATCACGCTGGCCAGGGCCGTCACAAGTACAAGGACTGTATGTTTCTCTAAAGTGAAGTGACCTCCTATTATTGTAAACGTTGAATAGATGAACATTCCAGTTTGTGCTGCTACCAGGAGGATATTGTCCAGTTCTAAATTACGTCCGCCGTCGTAACGTAATTTGCGCATCTGGAACATCCCTATCAGGGTCGCTAGGGTCGACATCCCGTAAAGGGTCAACTCGCACACGTTTACTTCCGTCACGGCCAGGCTCACCAGTTCCGGACGCGAGATCAGAACGAAGAAGAGGATGAGGGAAATGATTGTCAGCACTAAGATCAGGATGCCGACGAAGAGGCCCTTGTGTGCGCGGGCGCAGTCCACGCTGTAGTGATGAGGAGACCTTCTGCGAATAATGATTAAGTTGTTTTTCCACATTTTTCTCTCCCTCTCACTAATCCTTATTTTTATTCCTCTTTTACCCACCTATATGCATGCGCATGATGACGGGAACTAAGTGGTGTCACTGGTTGAGCTACGTTCGTTTTTGAAATGTTCTTCCACATTACGTACAATATGGCCGCGCATATCAGACTGTATTCTATGGTGCAGGGAAAGAGGAAAGGACTTGCATCCTGGACCAATGAACCCATTATGTTGGTTCTTCTGCATTCGAACATATGATGTGGTCCCTTCAGGCCTCTTGCCAGTCTCACATGCTCACCGTGATGCCCGTGACTGTGGCCGCCCAAGTGCATTCCAATTTTTGCTCCTAAACCAAATAATTAACATATTGTTAATGATTTTCATGTAAGCGTCGTCTCGGTATTCGGTTAAAGTATGTGTCTGATTAAAGAGCAGAGAAGATAATAGAGATGCAAAACGATTAATATCGCATGACCCTGATTGATTTAAATATTATCAGGGAGACGCTTTTATTGTTGAGGTTCTGGATATGTGTATATCGTTAAAATTTTCATGCAAAACCTTTGCTAGACTGCGATTATGAATTACACAGATTGTCTGTACTTTCCATATTGTTAGGAATGCAGCCGGAAGCAATGTCTGCATATTTACTTTCATTAAATTCTACTCTGAAGTTAAGCTACTATGTAATTATATAAATTCTTACCGAGTCTGTGTGAAATTCTCAGAGAATTATTTTCAGGATTGTAAAATGTTAGGATCTCGTGTTTGGTCTCCTGCACCAGGACATTCAGCCATACGGATAAGTTCGTGCCGATCATATGCATTAATCCAAATCGGGCAACGACCCGATGTCTGTAGACCTTCATTTGCTGGAGAGAAAAAAAAGACAAAAAATGAAAGCTCCACGCATCACTCGCAGGTCACTGGTGAAAAAAAAATCTATACGCGAAACGAAAGCCCATGGATCCTGACACGTGATAAAACGTGGGCAGAAAGAAAAGAAGAAAAAAAAAATGTAGCAAGAAACCCTTGGGAATAGGGGTGGCAACGTCGCGGTTCGTTGCTCACGTATTTCGCCAGAAATCCAGAAATGTTCACCCTTCTGTTTCATTAAGCAGTGGAAGCAGGCATTTTACGGGTTGGATCGTTGCTTTCGGTGGACGAATTACAGTTTGGCCAATGACTCGCTCGAGGGTAACTTTTTAAATTCACAGTTGAAAAACGGGGTAGTGAAACGGTAAGGGATGAATTCACGTATCGAATGGCCAAGAGGGTATCGATTCGTTCCTTTGTCGAATTTCTTTATGGTTCGACTTTATTAAAAGGGAAGTAGGGACGTACAGTGCTGGAAATTTCCATGTCCTGTAAACGGCTTTACGTACTGTACTCACTTCATTGTTCAAGAAGATGAAGTACATCTGGATGAAGATGAAGGCCATTCGTGTTGCTGGTGTCAGAGCCAGCATTACATTGTGGCATTTAGTGTTTCGTTCTAATTCAAAATACTGGCCAAATTCCAAACCAGAGTATATCATCGAACCGATTCCAAAAGCCACTGCGCCCATTCGCAGATAAAAGCTACCGTAATGCTGGGCGGGTTTCGTGACTGTCATATGGGAACATCCGGTTTCCGGTATGTCAGAATCGCCACCGGCGCCGCTGGACGATTGGGAAGAATCCAGATCACAGTCGTCTCTTTGTTTTTCTTTACGTAAAATACAAAAATACAAATAAATAAACGACAATCAATCGCCCTCGTGCAATATAATTCTTCCTTTGACTTACTCGGTTTTGGCTTTCCATCCCTGAGCAACATGGCGTACATATACAAGAGAAAGGTCATACTGCCAAAGTATAAATAAAGATAGAACGCCTCGTAAAAGGAAGGTGGTATATAAGTAGAGATGACTTCCGCCATGGGGAAGGCGATCCCCATGACAACCAGAAGTTTCCCATAGAGAGCACTGAGCGTCGTCGCCAAGGCGTTTCTGTGAGAAAAAAAAATAAAATAAAAAGCACATACACGTGAAAGTAAATGTAGCAAGGGAAAAGATTGAAGAAAATAAAAAGGAAAAAATAGCAACCCTCCTCGGTCTACATCGTAAGTATACTTATTTTTATTCACGATATAAAAAGTGCTTCCCCCCCCCCCCCCTTCCCCGGCTAATAGGGAGATCTTACAAAATATCCCATGAACTAACGTATAGTGGTCTTCTCGAAAGAATTGGCTCAATGATATAATATCGTCGCCTACATCAACCTATAGCGGCCGAGATCCGATCGACAAAGTGGTCGGTAATTGCGGCCCGTTGGCCGGCGATTTCGTCGCGATGATTTCATAGGTCAGGTTGATGAATCCGTCAGGATGCCAATAGCTTAATCGTTTTCATTCAACGTGGCAAAGCATTAGATTTCATTATATATATAATATACACTGTGTCCAATACTTACGCTCCTAGGTGCTTCCAGTTCCGGTCTTCAGTCACCTGCAGGAACGTAGGTGCCGGATAGCAGACAGCAGGAATTGGCCGCGAGGAACATGGAAGTGCCAAGGCAAACTGAGGTGACCTATGAGCTCTGGATGGCGAGCTGCTGCTGTGTCTCGAGAGCGTTTCCGGTGAGACTATGACAGCCGACGGAGAAGCTGGCGAAGGAAGGGCAGCAGGTAATCCTGGCCAGCTGAGAAATAAAAAAATTATTTTGAAAAACTCTAAATACAGATAACACGATCGGGATCGTGTCAGTTACGAAGTACCAGAATAGCGATAAGTATGTCTAGGTCGTAGAATTTGGTGCTTGGATGAAGGTGAGTATCGTGAAAATGAATTAACTAAACGAATCCTCACTAGCTTTGTAATTAAGAAGGTAACGATCATTGCAATGCTTCAAAGTCATAATTAAGTGCGTTTTACAAACTAACGCACCTGTATTTACATACGTCATTACCCGAGGGAGATTGTCGAGCATGTGTTTAACTAGACGTAAAAAAAAAGGAAAAACATTTTTTTAAAACTTTTTCTCTTTCCCTCTCACCACGTATCGTGGTTGGCGTTTCTATTTCTCTTTTTTTCTCTCCCGTTCGCAGAACGTCCTTCGTCGCGATCCCATTAAGCTGATTACTCGGTTATTTCCTGTACTGGCGCGCAGACTCTACGCGGCTTGTATTTATAGATCTTGATCGTAACATATGAATTGTTTGTCTCGACCTTTTTATACCAGGCCAGAAGCCGATCTCTAGATTTAATTGTATACATTGTAGAAGGGTAATCTTATTTTTCCTATAAGCTTTACAATATCGAATGCGTTGAAAACAGTTTTGGCGTCGTTCGTTCTATGCTTCTATGAAGTAAAACATTTCCTTGAATAAATTCATAATACGTGGTAGAGCAATAATCTACGTATAAATTTCTGCAATTAACGCAATATAGACTATGGCCCGTACTCATACCTCTCTTTTAGCGTTAAGAGACGTCTATTAGTATCTCCTATCCTTTGTTATCTTTTGTAAACACAAAGGATAGGAGATACTAATAGACGTCTCTTAACGCTAAAAGAGAGGTATGAGTACTGGCCTATAAGAGTATAAAGTTGACTGAACTGCCAATAGATGGTGCTAATGTCAAGGGTACTAATATAAATGCTTTTTCAATATCTGGCATACGTAGAGCAGACTTTAAAAACCCATAGAGTCAGCTTGTCTGCTTTCACGACCTTAAAGCATGCACAGTATTTTTTTTATATGCTTCTGGTAACCAGCCCTTACAACAGTATACAATATACGTTATCCTACGTGTATCGGGTATAAAGGCTTTTTCGGGAATGTTCCAGTTATCTTTTATTTGTTCTGCACGGTATAGATGAAAACTTTTAGTTTATAAAGACAGACGAGACAGTCATTGAAATGTATGAGAATTATAGGGTGAGAATGAATAGAACAGAAGGGTGTGTAGGCCCTTGCGAGAGGTGCGTAAGAGACACGTGTGACACGTGCGTAGGACACACGTGGACCGTGTTAGGTGGTTACACGTACGTATAACAGTAAGTCAGGAAGTGTTAGGTATTTCGTAAGGGTATAGAATGTAATGGCTGCTTTTTTTTTGACGCTAATTACTAACAATTTTCAAAAACCGACCAGTGCGTCATCGCTATATTGGATTTTGTAACAGAAGAAAAATAAGATACCAGAGAGGCTGATTCAACGGCTGAGGGGTGTTTGCTCATTGTTCGTATATAGACAGAGTATACACAATGTATATACATATCTACAAACTCAAAAGAATGAAGTCCAACCCTTCCTTGCTTCGAAACTACCCCTTCGCCAACGTGTATGACCATCTTACACAATCCCACCCTTATTCCTCTTATGTCAGATCCCATCCCTCCGTACCTCTTCATACTCATACAAAAAGTCGTACCCTTCGGGGAGACAAACACTCCTTACCTTCTTAATGCAGGACAGGCACTCTACGCGGCTATAAAATTCAGAGCAATTATACGGTATACCAAAAATTATCGTGGGTTCCGTACGTTGATTTAAAAAAATTTTTTCAACAAAAACTTTCTTAACCTTCCAAAGTTTCCATGGTAATACTTTTTTTTTGTATTTTTCCATTCCCCCGTCAAAAATCCTCACTGAGAATTTCGTTATCTAACCTTAAGGAGGTCTCCTTGATAAGCATCTCCGTTATCCTGAAGCTTGCCTTTCTCGTCCTTTTTTGACGGAATGTTGGCTGTCTGACTCGAATCTTCGCCAGCGGATGATACAATCACGGCCCTCCGGCTCGTGGCACAGCACTGATCTGACCCCACATCACATACTGATCTGATGTCACTCTCAAATCTCAGTATCTAGCGATGCACACATCGCGCTCTCTGGCAATGTCCTATATCGTTTAGTTCACGAGTGCCATTATACACTAGATATATTTACAGTGATTTATACGTGTGCGCATACGTGAATCCCTGTATAGTAAGTCTGATAGGCAAAGGTTATAAATATGTCTGTATATACGTTGGATAAATTTTAACTGTTCTATTTTGAGTAAAGTACATGACAGTTAGGTTTGTACAGTAAGTGACAATTTTGTGAGACTTGGTTGGAGTTAGTAGAATAAAAAATAAAAGCTATGAGTAGATGTCCCAGCACTGTTGTACTTGGCTGTACTCGCTATCGGAAGTGATTAATCCCTAATGGGCCTTGACTAGGCAAATTTATCAGGGTGGGTGACTAGCACGTGGCGGATCCGTGGTTGATTATTGACTCTAAAAATGCATAGGTGGTGCAGGGGGGCTGAATAAAAATCAGATCGTGCGGTTTGCAATGGGTTGTCTGACGTAGACATTTTTGAGGGATGAAGTATGGCTGAGGTAGTCAGAGTCGCATCGAAATCGTCGTAACGAGGTAAAACGGCAATATTACTAGGGGGTTCCTGAATTTCCGTTCAATATCTGCCGGAAGCAATCAGACATCCTGGGATACGTTCGGAAAGCTTTCTAGAGTCGACTCTAGTATCGTTCTGTCCTCTTCGTAATAACGATGATAAAAAGAGACGCAAGGTGCCCGAATTGCCCTGAGTCAGATTTCTGAACACACCCTACTGGTTCTCTGTACTCGGTACTGCGCATCATGTATGGTCTTTGAATATTTGTAAAAAAAATGTTTCTGTTAAAAAATTATTTCATACAAGGGACGTCGTTAACTTTTGAGTATTTTTTTCTGAGAAATAAGACGCTGATAATTTACATCCTGCTGGTTAATCGCTTTGTTTATTTCTTAGTCATCAGGGGGATAATTTCTCTCTAATGGTCCATCCAAGAGGACTGCTAGTTACCTACCCTTTAATGAATTTCTCATTCCTTTATAGTTGTAATATTATAATTACTCACTCAGCCGGTTTCTCAGTCTCCGTGCTAATTACTCGAGCGTCGTCGCGTCTTTCGAGGGCCTCTTCCTGTTCCTCCCTTAGCTCTTCAGAAACCTCTTCCGGTATCGTCGTAATGTCCTCTATAGGTGGCAGAAGGTCGTTGCCATTTTCTTCCATACGGTTATCCACAATGGGATCAGAGCTGTCATTGGGTCTGGCTACTTCTTCGATATCCGAATCTATACCCTGTTAATAAAAACAAACAGTATTGACAGCTGCCAGTGAGACAGATAGGAGATACAAGCCAGAAATCGATCCATCCTTGGAATTGATCTTATAAACTCTACAAGGGTTGACGCACCTGCGCAAAGTCCATGTAGAAGGAATCCCTGGAGTCGGAGCTACCACGGCGAAGCCGCAGGCTCAGATCAGGAGAACTTTCTCCCATCTTTCTTATCAGACACTTTCACTCTCTCGGGGTGTTATCTCTTGACTCTCTCTCTCTCTCCCGTTCTTTGCACCGTTATCCTCCACTCTATGGTTCACTCTTCTCTTCCGTATTCCGACGCTCCTCCCGCTTCACTCTTTTCCCCGCACAACCCCTATGGGCTCTTCTTGGTTTTCAACCCCTGGCTAGCTAGGAGCACGGCGCGACCCCCTTTTGTCTCTCAGGAGTTTCTTGCACCACCGCCAGGCAATTCCGAAGAGGGTGCAACGGCAGTTTTCAACGTCTCTCAAAGAATCGCCTGATGAATTATGAATGATGAATCGTTTCGCTTCAATGACGTCTATTAGTGCTCTAGCGTGTAGTTGCAAGTACCTGCTACCTACTACTGTGACTTGTATTAACTAGACTGACTTTCTTCGCACCCTTGTACAACTTTTTTTTTTTTTACTTTACATATATCCTATTCATCATGCTGGGTTAAGGGGTTGTACGTATGATGAAACTTTCGTGGGGTATCTACTTGGCACGGGGATATTTTATAGGGATTTTATATGCGGTCTTAAGTGCGCACGGTCGAAAGATACTCGAGCACGTAGGTTTTATGCTTCAGTTTGTGTAGCGTCGCGTTATGGGGATTGTTCTATTGTTTTTTTTATGGATTTTTAGAGTTCCATAGACACCATAGTATCCGGCTGCAGAAAGGTATGCTGCAGGTTGGAAATTTTGAAAAAACCTTGAAATGACAGTTTTAGTAATTCGGTATAATTATTTTTGATTCGTATAAATTTGTTTGATATAAACTACCTTGCATCATAACCATTTCTCATACAACACACCCATAAAGGTCCAACCCCTTTGTGTTTAGGACAAAGAATACTAAATTGGACTACAGTTTACTTTAAGAATAACACAACAGATATATCATTTTACAAATTCACGTTAGTTAAGGTGGTACGGTGATTGTAACCATAATGGTAATAATCAATCACAGTTTAAAGACAGTAAAAAAAGCGAATTTTTTTTCTTCGAAATAACATTAGTGAAAATACAAGACAATCTTAATATTGGAGTAAAAAATTTGTAAATTATACCGTACGAAAATGACGATATTGAATTTTAAAGTTATTCATTTTTATAGATTGAGTATATCTATATAGTGGAAATTGACACTTACATTTTTTATCTCAGAAATTATAGGGTGAATCATGTTCAAATGTTGCATAGACGAAGATTTAGTTCATGCCTTAAAAAACGTATACAAAAGAAATCAACCATTTATTTTGGACTGGGTTTTATCACCGGACCACTTTGCAAGTATTCTCTAATTTCCATTTCTATGGCGTCTTACCACAGTAAAATATCCCCATAAATACAATTCCTTAAGCGATATAAGGAATTCGTTAAACGTTGTAAATAATTTCAATAATTTGTGCCTGTACATTTGTACATACCGATTATACGATAATAATAAAAACGGATCCCATAGTAATTTTCAAAGTTACATAAATGTTCCGCACGTGCTAGCATAGGTGTATTAAAAAAAAAAAAAAAAACAAACCGCCCTTTAGGAAATGGAAATACAAAGCGTGGTATATTTTCCGAGAATTCGTTTGCGCAATGACTTTGTGGCATTTAGATCGCGTGCCATTGAAACACATGTAACTTCCATGGGGTTTCATGTCATACAGCAATACAGCTTAGAAAGTTAACATGAAACCGGTAGGCGAGTGTCGTGTCAGGATTTCTTATCGAGTGCAGGCAGCCCCTACTATACTAACATTTTACCACTAGGGGATGTTCCTATGGTGGTTCACGTAAGGGTAACGGAACTCTATTAAATAATGTACACATCAATATACGGTAGAATTCAGGAATGCAGACTAGAGCACCAAGTAGATATATCCATCGAGGTTTCTATGTCATACATAATATTTATTCACATGCAAAATTCAACGTGACTCACCAAAATTGTCTGAATATCCAAAAAGCATTATTGTTCCTCCCAACATTTTTTAATCTTCCACGCTCTCTCATGCTCCATTATCATTCACGCGTGTGTACATAATATTATTCTCAAAATAGTGCCAATCTGTATATAGGTGTCGCAGCAGAAAGACACTGATGATCCCTTACGAAAATTGTATCCCTCAGTCTTCTCCTCTTTCTCTCTGTCATACAAGTGTTTTTCGACGGAATGACTTCTTTTACAAAATTGTAAACACAGCGTTCAGCCGGACAGGAATCTGAAGATGGATGCATGAACGGAACACCTCGTGGACGTGGCGCGTACAACGGTAGTAACGTAGTAGCCAGTACGTAGTTGTGTACATCCATGTATGAACGAGTGGGATTCACGAATTGTTGATATTTACACAATTTTATATAAATTCATTGTAATCTTTTTCGCGTTTCCATCCCTTGACTGGTACCTTTGTGCCCGTTTTAGAAATTGTATGTTTTTGTGCGTTTTTATTCTTCCGCTGTTATCTGAGTATGCTTCCTCATTGTGATTTCTGTTTATATTATTATCAGTCACCGATCCCGACTAACAGTTGCACCTTGCACAAATTCGCTGAGTGTAATTGGGAATTGGGGTTAAACTTGTTGAATCGAAATTCCGTGTGTGCGACTGTTATCAGTCGTGCGGCGAGACAGGAAAATTTTGCACCCCCGAAGGGCGCCGAACGCGAGGCATCGACATGCTGTGAGCGGGCCCGGAATGGCCCGGGCGTTGCGACTTCAGCGCCGCGACGTGCGACGCCCACCCCACGCGATACGCGCCCCTTGCAGCTCCCTTTCCCTTGCGAATCTTCAGGGCCGGATATTGCGGGGATTGTTTCTTGTCTCTGCGAGGTAAACACAGCAGTCGCCGGTTATGGCCAGCCTGTTATTTATGGGGGTCTGGGAATATAAATTGTATGGGGTTGAAGAAACAAGTGGAACAAGGCATTAGATTTTGTAGACTGTCGCTGAGATATGGAAACAATACGGATTTTTATAAGGAAAGTTATGGGATTTATTGAAAAAAAAATTAATTCAGGGGATGCGCACTGTAAAAAGGCTTGAATATAAGATATTCTATGGGGATCGTTGCTGGACAGTCAATTAATATATTTTTACGAAAAACATGTTTTGATTTTCATAAGGGCGAATCTTTCTAATTTTAAGACTTTTTTTATAACTGTCGATTATTCGACTGTATGGGGTTTGTTGACTTTTCTTGAGGGGTGGGATCGATAGCGAGAATTTGGTGACTACCGGAATATCTTTTGGTACGGCCCTGCCTTTATCTATGGGGGTTGCATTTCAGACATGCGCTCCCAAGATTACGTGCAGCGTCGAGATAAGGGTAGCTGCTTCGAAATCCGTGGCTTCCGCGAGTAAGAGAATCATAATGGGTGTAATGGCGCGGGAGAGCCTGTGTCAAGGATAAATTATTATCGTAATTAGATTAGACCATCTGACATAAAATATGTCCGACAGGCTTTCTGCTTCTACCTTTTATCCCTCGATTATCTTTATCTGATTAAAGATATTCAAGATAAAATTAGTCCGCTCATTCAGGGTTTTATTCCCCGGATTATATATATGTAGAATATACTATATACTTATATATATATATATATATATATATATATACATATATCGATTAAAATTAGCATTTTTCTCAGCCACAGCTTTTTATTTTTTCCAAAAGACTCATCAAGGTTACAATATATTGTAATTCGTTTAACATAGCTAATAAAATCATTAATAACACCTTTCTCAGACATCTTACCATTTTTGTCTTTTTCTGCACCATATTTGATGCGATCATTCATCAGGATATTACTGGTACTTATAGTAGCAATAATATATCTAGCGCCATAAAGAGTAAGTTCCTTACGTGTATAATATAATAATATTCTTATCTTTGTGCGTGGTAATCTCCAGGCTGTTTGCCATAGCTAATTCATGCAACTGGTACCATTATAATATTTACACATATGTTCCACTTAAGACTGCCTGAAGTCATATTCTTCCTTATTCACTCGACTTGTGATTGCTTCATTGATATTCTTTTAATAAATTTTCATCAGTCAAAGTCTTTTCAGTCCTTCATGGTGGTTCTTATACTTGATCTTTAAAAATATTCAATTTCCAACACATTTAGGCCATGCAGGTCCACCGCATGACATAGATACAATTGTGTATATTACCACCTGAAATATATTTAAAGAATATTTAGATACTGATAAGAATTATATAACTCCAATATAATTTTAATGTCAAAATGTTTTTTTACATACTAATAAAATTAAAGCGACGATCACGTAGAGTTTTACGTTTTTCCAGAAAAGTGATCGTGCCAAATTTCGGCTGCTCTTTCTGAATGTTACGGACTGAAAAATGGTTAATGTGTTTCATCAAAAGTAATTTAAATTTTATTATTGTCTTTTAATTCCCATAGCTAAGCTACTTAATACTTACGCTTGCTGTTAAATTTTCAGTCTTATTCACAAGAAGTTCTAAATGTTCACCACGCATTGCTATGTTATCAATATTTCTCACCATAATGTCTTTCAATTCATCTAATTCTCCATGTACCTTCGATAGCGTATCTAAGTCCTTCGATTCACTGTAGTGTTTCTGCAAAAGTTATATTATTGTTGACTTACTGTAAATAAATATCAGTGTACATTTATTTATTAAGATCTCAATCGCACCATTTCATTAGCTAACACGCGTGAGAATTCCGTGTTCATTGCATAAGCCAGTGCATTTTGGGCCCGCTGTCCATAGGCAGCTTGAAATCTTCTTTTGATTTCATTGAGATAAAGAAAAGCCAAGGATCTTTTGAAATCCTGAAAATTTATTAGAATTTATTAACATTCAGTAGTTCTTAAGAGGAGTATGGATACTGTAGAATTTTTATATAGTTGGTCCACGAGTTTAATGTGTTTCTTGGCAGTTCGCAAGTAATGTCATCCTTAATAAATCGCACAAAGTATTCCATAAAATAATTTTAATATATGCTAAAATAAAAAATAAAATAAATTTAGTCTAAAACAATACATATGTAAATTTTGTGACAAATATTTTATGCGTATGTGAATAAAACATATCAAACTCGTAAACCAGCGGTAGGTTTGTCACTGGTAAGTAGATGATACATACATCATTTGTAATGCACATATATATAATACGATCCTCGCAAATATAATGGAACAAGTATGGCCCTTGAGAATATGTCAGTTTGTCATTATGTGGTGGAATTTTTGACAGGATCTGTTCAGTAACTTCGGCAAAGTTTCCAGCACACGAAGCATGTTTGGCTAGAACTGTAGGACCTCTAGCCACTACACTGTACAAGAGTGGCATTTTGGAATCTAGTAAAAAAATAGATAAAAAGACAATTGATATCAGTAATACAATAAAAGAAGAGTCAAGTAAGTGATGACGAATGCATGACCTCATCATTCGTTATCAGATAATGCTGCTAAAAATAAAAATTCTTATGAAAATAATAAAGAAATAAAATGAATATTTAATTAAAATCAACAGGTTGTTTCATTTTTATCTGTTGATGATAGAAATAAATATAAAATCAAAAGGACAACATAAAGTAACCAATAAAACTGAACCCTGGTTTCATCAACATCGGTTGAAATACGACTGAGAGTTTAATATCTGATTGCGGAAATGGCAACGGACAATGCGTTACTGAAGGCTTAGTGAAATTTTAACTAATATTGGTGACCCTGGGCCTAAACTGTAAAACGCAACAAAGAATTCATAACCTGAACCTAGAATTACACATAACTGGATCGCATTGTTGCAAATTAATATCGATGGATTTAAAATTGTCTGATTTGATAATAAATGCATACAGCACTATGTAATTATAAAAATATATAATATCACATTGAAAAACAATAAATGTACCTGAAAGAGACAGTCGCAGTTATTCTTGAAAATGGCAGACCACCCTGACGTGTCGCAAGTAACAATAAATCAAATGTGAATTAACTATTTATCAAAGGTAGCATTCACATCGAAACTTGCAAATTAGTCACTACTGTACTACAAGCTAATTCGAATGCGTCAAAACACCTTATATTTGTGTACAATGATCTCAAAACAAAGTCTAACAAGTTCCGTGGCATATGACAGTTTGTCATTCTTCAAAGGAGTCGCTGGCATCGAGTTTCATACTTTGAGCGGAAGATTCAAACTTGTAATTAATTTCGTCCAAAAAAAAGAAAGTTAAAATTCAATATACGTCACTGAATACAACAGTACCATATTCGCCAATCAGTGTAAAAAATTGGACATTAACAATCTACTCTATTCCGGACGAACTTTGAACTCATTCGTCTAACAAATTACGATTTGAACGTGTCCATAGAAGTTACTAATATACATATGTAGCATTATTCCTGTGTTCCGATATAAGCTTTCAGTACTGTGAAATAACGTCATTACGATATAGTGTGAAGGAACGTCATTTTAACAGTATTGAAAGCTTATTTCGGAACACAGGGTATATTAACTCTATTCCTATCAGGGTGTGATTTTGGATCACATTTGAAGTTTGAATAACTGCAGGTTCTGTAATTCTATTTATTTAATAATAACACTGCGTGTACTTATTGGATATTTCTAGCCTGAAAATTAAATTATCAGAATTTGCTACTGTAGGTTTAGTTTTTATAATGTTCATGTGTTTTTATCATACAGTCTCTTCTTCTGTCAAACAGGTACAATTGAAGCACATGGTTCCTGTCTTGTTTTGGCGCATGTGTATTAGGATATTGGAGAAAAGTTGCGTGTAGGTTCTCTACGCAATCCAGATGTCCCACACGTGACGCCGGAATGCTTCACGTTCTTCATTATTATTATGAGAAAGATGGCTCGACTTAACGTAAATAGATAACGGTGTTTTTGAACGAAGATGCTAGCCCGCACGCTTCAGAAGGAACTCCACTGGCTTTAGTACACTGTTGGCAGTTCTACCGGCTTCACTGATCTTGGTTTGCTCATAAGATTTCACTCACTTCATATTCTTGTTAACATTTGGAATTTCAACACCTTGGCGCTGATATGGGTGAGTACCTAGAACAAATATAGCATTCCATTTCAACATTGTTATCAGCATTATTGAAATATTAAAAAAAAACTGTTCAATATTTTTTACAAGTGCTGTTAGTTTTTCAATACGTAAACTTACGAATTGATCTTGTTCATACGTGGTTTTTCTTAATTTTGTGTAATGTACACGAAATATTTTCTGTTATAGTTTTTAATTGTATTATAGTCGTTCAGACGACTATAATATTATTTGGCTGCAAAATTTCCTACTTCAGCTGACACTTGTATTGATTATTTACACTGGGCGAGGCTCCTGATGAAATCAGACATCTAAAGTTTTGCCATCACAAATGATAACCACTGGTTTCATTCCATTGAGCATGCATTTCAATTTAATAATAAATATCCCGTTTGCTGGCCGAGTGGCCTAACCAGTAGATGTTTCAGATTAAAAATAAGCAAGTGCACCTTTACGCAACAATATTATCATTTACCAAATCCTTTCAGCATTCTTATGCATTCATATTTTATTATGCATGACAATTCAATGTTTTTAACCTTCAGTGTGTCAGAAGACGTCATCGTCGCCGGCCGATGATAACGTCTTGAAGATAGTATTTAGCACAGAAGATATATCCTATAGCATGAACAAATTTTTCCTATATGAATTTTCAAAGTTACACAAAATTCCTATCGGCCCTCCAAAGATCGATAGGGCGGAATATTGAAAAACAGTCGTTCAAAAGATGATTTTACGTAAAGAATAACGTCATATGAGATTAAAACTAATGTCAAATTAAAACGATAAATTTATCACAGTACTCAATAAGCTATTTTTTAAATAAACATCATTAAAGAATGATACGCGATGCATAAAAATTAAAGTCCAAAAGTCAACGGATCATAAATATTAGTAAAGTTAAAAATAAAAAAAATATGAAATGTAATACAGATATCCCTGCTTAAAGTTTATATTAAAAAGTTACAAATTGATAAATTTAAAATAAAAAAGTCATAGAAATTTATAAAATGAATAGCTATTCTAAAATAGTTTTTTATTTTCAGCTTATAAATTTCTACCTGTTACTATCCAACTTTTTGTAGCAGCGAATACATATACATCGATAGCACAAAAGTTTCACGTATCAGAAAGTAGATTCTGCTTAAAATTTTATGGCGCATAATAATTACGGATACCTTTGTATGCGTAAGATATCTTCTATGGAAATCAAGAGTAGAGCTAAACGCTCTGTTTACTTTGAATTTTGGATCCAGTACGATAAGAATGAAAGCCTCGTGCTCCTCGTTCAGGAACAAGATTCTCATTATGGAGACTGAGAGAAATTACCAATCTCTTTCCCAGTGATATGTGTATTCACCTAGATATATATACAATATCCATATATACAGTCTATAGGTTTAGGTGAATTAGAAAACAAATAAAAAAAACCCCTTAGGAATCAATCGTATATGGTACAGCCGCCATAATGATTTCGGAGTTCATGCGTAATTAATAAATTCCTTACATGGCTACATGATGCATATGTCTATGTACATAATATGTGTATATAGCTACTTCTCGTTAAACTCGTTAAAATCTCATGCCTCGTAGTTACGATTACTTATGAGCTACGAGCGAATTAACACGTGGCTAAACATTTTGTTACAGACAGAGCTAGATTAGCATACGTGACGGCAGTGGTGGTAGGTGCAGGAACTGCAGTGGTCCTGGTATGGCTATGGTGGACCCGAAAGAAGCAAGAACGAGTCCCAAAAAAATGGCGAAAAGTCGGTGAGCTCAGTGACCTCACAGCGTTCCCAGTTAAATCATTGGGCGCTGTGAGAATTACAGAAATGGAGTGTACGCAAATCGGTTTGAAGTCCGGATGGTTACGCGATCGGACACTTATGGTGATTGATCTGGATGGACAATTTGTATCCGGAAGACAGTTACCCCGGATGGTCCAGGTTGGTACCAGAGATTGAATATATTGTACCTGAAAGAATAGCATTTTTAATGAAGCTCGTTTTGCTTCGCAGATATCACCCAGTATGTCTGGTTCCGTCCTAACCTTAAAAGCACCTGGAATGATGGCTGTGTCCGTCGACTTGGCTCATCTCCGTGGAAAAGGATTCCGTGCTGCTGTATGGGGACAGGCTGTACCTGCCTGTGACTGCGGCGAGGAACCGGCACGTTGGCTGTCCCGTTTTCTTCTTCAGGAAGATACCGGACTCAGACTCGTTTACTATCCGTTAGATCGACCGGCTCGTGAAGTTCGGACGAAAAACAAGGCATTTCCGCTAACTATCAGTGCCGATACGGTAAGACACGATAACGAGTCAGGGAGTTAACGGTAGCGGAGATCAGTTTGATATTCTCTTCTCAATGTTTCTTTTCTCTGATGAAGATGCTTTTGTCGGAGAACTGAAAGAGTAATGGTGTATGATTTAAATTTAGGGAGCGTATCCGGATGCCACCAGCTACTCCTTGATAAACGAGGCATCGATTAATGACCTTAATACTCGCCTCGAGGAACCGGTCACGCCTCAACACTTTAGGGCCAACTTTGTTGTCAAGGGTGCTGAACCCCTCGAAGAAGACACTTGGGAATGGGTGAAGATCGGCAATGTGGTCTTCAGGAACGTCAAGCCTTGCACTAGGTGTATATTTACTACGGTGGATCCAGAGACTGGAAAGAAACACCCTAAATTCGAGCCGCTCAAGACTCTTAGAGGGTAACCTTTGAATTATAATATTTTTAGTAGTACTTTATATGTCGTAGACTGCAATTGTTTTAATTTTGTATTCTTTTTGTGGGGGTCTTACAGATACCGTCAAATTCAAGACCCTGAAATTCAACCATATACCGGTGACAGTCCTGTTATGGGTATTCATCTGGGTCTGAGAAGTCCTGTTTCTGTTGTGCGCCTTGGTGATCCTGTTTTTGTCAATGTTCCCGAGGAGGAGAGTCCTGTCAGTTCACCCCCATAGCTACACCGCTGGGGCTCTTGTGAGCACGAACTAATCCTTGATAAGGGCAACACTAACTTCACTGGAGACAAAGACACGTGATAGGTGCAAAATTGAAATTGATTGGTTATAATTCTACCGAGAACTGTATGTTTGCAAGAAAATGCTAATTGGACGTATACTTACTGCCAGTAATACAAGTAAATTGACAATACGACTAATCAACAAATGGTGCCAAAATTAAAAAGTAACTGGCAAATTCATATGGGTACTGTGTAATTGTCGCTATACGTATTTTTATACAATATTTAAAAATAATGGCTTAAGATATGAACGAAGGGAAGGGACCGGAAAGATTCTTTGTACTGACGAAGTAACGCAATATTATTATTACAATAATATTTATTTACACTACAAAATAACAGGGACGATTTACACATTGTTGCTCGGCTGAAACCGACGACGAGTTTGCGTGTACATTGTCATAATTACAAAAAAAGAAAAAAGAAAAAGAGAGAAATAAAATGGAGAATCGTCCTTCTCTAAATATTCTCCCTCTATCTCCCCATTCATTAGATGAGAAGGGTCAGGTTCATCTTTTGAATTTCGTCTATGGCAAGATCCAAAAGAAGAAAACATTATACGAGCTAAGCAAAAAGAGAAGTTGACCCATCGCACAAAGAAGGGAGTCTAAAAAAAATTCTTAACTGAACTCTCTGCGATTCTCGTTGCGGCATCTCAATGAGAAGATCGAAGAAATATACAGTGAACGGGTAAAGGGATGTAAATTCTCATAGAAATTGTAAAAACGGTATTTAAAAAAACAGACAAAAAATGGAAAATACCAGAAACTGATCAAAAATGTATTGATTTCGGGTGCTGCTACTATGGAGCTCTTTACTTGTCTAGCGAATTTATCCTGATGTTTATCGCTCCGTGTATGCGGGCGCGCGTGTGTGTGAATTGAGTACGCTATAAGAATATATAAGTACAGATGTTCAGTGTCATGTGTTTTTGGGACTAAAAAATGTAAAAATAATATATCAAGAGGAAAAAGATTTGGAAAGGGAATGGTGATTCGACGAGGATAGTATGAACAAGTATACGTTTATATAATTTAGTGTGAATTGGCGGTGAAGTTCTTCCTCTGCTTCTTTTGTTCCTTCATCTTCTTCGACTTGACATTCAAACCTCTTTTTTTTACATTGCTGGTCGGAGTCTACGACGTAATTCTCCTGCGACATGAAACGCGGGAACAAGGAGCAATAATCTAGGATTTTGAATTGTCTGCGTCGTGCCCGCGCTCCCATAACATGATCTACCGGTTATAGATCATCGATCGTTGACTCCTGCCGTCATTGATAATTTTGAGTAACTTCTTCTAGATAATAGAGGTGATAAGTCGCGCCTTGAAGTTGACAATGCGTTCGCTCGTGGCTGCCAAACGCTGTAACAATGAAAACACAATGAAAAGATCATTGAAGGAACGCAACAACTGGAATATCGAGTAATACCAGGTGGTTCGGTGATGATAATTACGATAGTGATAGAGAAGTATGGGTTAAAGAAGAAGTCTAAAAAATTTTAAGATTTTTGCTTGAAAATTAAATGGGTAAAAATATATGATGGTCTTGACATTTGAGCTAAAGACATTCTACATTGAACAATACATTGAATTTTGACGTTTTTTCATTTTTATAGGTCGAGTATATCTATATAGTGGAAATTGACACTTGGATTTTTTATGTCTCAAAAATTGCACGCTAAATCATATTTAAATTTTCCATAGGCAAATGTTTCGTTATTGTCCAACATATACAACAAATGTGTAATTTTATCTTTTACTATTTGTTATCACCGAACCTGCTTAAGGAACGGATACGTAACCAGTATTACGTGCGTTTTGTGAAAAATGTAGATCTGCATTGCCCGTCTTTTAAATGTTAAGATAGTTTTGTGTACATAGTGCTTATAATTTATACCGTGAAAAATCTCCCTTTTCGCCGATGCACTCGAATAATCTTACAGGTACAGTCTGTGACGCTTTCTGAGCGTGACTTCGTTCTGTCATATAGACATACTTGTTATTAGCAACGTAACGCCATTTTCCATGGTGCGGTATAAATGGAAACTAACCGGAGAGCAAAATGTTATGGCAGATTTATATAACTTCGATGTCGCTATATAAGCTCTGTAGTCTATATAAATAATATAAATAATAGACGGAGACTGACAGGAACCAGAAAGAAATTGCAGTTCGTTGCACCGAGTAGAAAATAAATGAAATTTCATGTATCCTTGGCAACTCAAAGGACGTTGTCTGATATGTTTTAGTTTTATAAAGAGAAAAAGGAATTTATTGCGTCACTATTGCACATCGATTTCCATGGATCAGTGAAGAAAAAGTGCAAAAAACTTTATGTACATAAATTACGGTATACATAGTACATAAGGACAATGGCATTACTCAATAACTTTATTGGCTACCGTTATTCATGCTTCTCTTATTTCTTTATCTGGTCCAACCGTAACGTGTCTTTCGGTGGAGGCTTCTGCGCATGCGCGGACGGGATGTTAATTTCTAAAGCGGCACTTTCGAACGAGGTGGTCGAAGAACGTAAGAGCGTAATTCGGTAATGAATTACAGACAAGTATCGCGAGCTTCTCTCTCAACTTTTATATATTATCATCTCTATCGTACTCCCTCTTACTCTTATCTCTTATGTATCTCTCTTCCTCGGCTCTATATTCCCTTTTACTGTTCTTACCCAGCGGCGGTTTCGCGTGCCAGGAGCGAACAGCCGCCGAGCTTGCATAAGTCAGCCGGCAAATGGACGCGCTATTTCATAGAGAAAGTTGTGTACATTTTTGCTTTCCATCGATCTTAAAGGCGATTGCGTAACTTCTGGTTATATCTGGAACACAGACTGGACTTTGATTCTATATCTCTATATTTTATATTCATACGAGTTCTCCTTCGATTAAAATTTCGACTTGCAATGGCACAAGGTAACGCGCACGTGCTCGTTTGGTAATGGCAGGGTGACGTTATTGTAGAAATTGCAATTTTGCAAAAAAATACTAATGCAAAAAATTCTGATCCACAAAATATTTGCTATGAAATGGTCTAGTTTTTTTTTTCACTTTTCTTAGGCACGAAGGACGACTTTCAGGCTCGACCTGTCGCGCAACTGTCCATTTTATGGCTCCTTCTTTGCAGTTTGTTTTAAGTGACAGCTTGGAGCCAGTTTGCTGACGTTATTACCGGTCTCGAGGCAGCTCAAACGAGTTAATGATATTTACTTTTGATTGCGGAGCGTCGTCACACTAGTGTTTCGCTCGAGTGGAAAGTGTAACCCGGGAAAACCCAGGGAAACGTTTCAACATCAATTTCGTAATTAATTCAGGGTTAGAGAATTCCTTTTGCCTTAGATTTCGATTGCAATCAAAGATCGGTTGTACTCACGAGTATAAGATCGTCAATGAGATTTGAGATTCCTCTATTGGCAATCACGAAGAGCCTGGTGATTGGTCCTGGGACAGCTTCCGGGGTAGCGTCCGCACCACGTGCAGGTGCGTTGGCAGCTGCGTCACCTTGTTCCGTGCTACCACTTCCGGCTACCAGCTGTAATCAATGTCAAACTTTCATTAGTCGTTAGGGGTGTAAGGTAGGGGTAACTTTTTTTTTCTTTCAAGGCCAGGATATTCGGGAATACTGGGAGTTGCGGCTTCCACGTCCAGCTCCAGCGCTCCCGACACTACCAGGTGCTAATACATTATCCAATATCCATTATTCCAGTCGCTATAAAGTACGGCCATCCTCCGGCTAATGCTTACGCACGTTGCTTACGGCTCTCAACGTGATACAACAATAACAAAGAACAAAGGAGCAAAAAATTGGGAATTTTCTAATCAGCCCTCTAAAGGGGATACTTTATACATGGCGGCCACGAGAGCCATTCGCGAAGCATGCTTGCTTTTGAGAATTAAATTTTTACGAATAATTGTCGAATTTTACAATTTTTCAAAATTATTATCTTTCATCCCTCAAATTTTTGTTTAGCATACTTCGGCCACGACCCTCGTGCTCGATCATACACCACATACTGTTTACTCTAAAGTACTAATTGTGCATACGAAACAACCGGAAGTTTGAATCTTCCTATGAGCGGAGTAAACTTCCTTTCTTTCTTGCATCGGTGATCGATCACGGCAAGATCCTCTAGATCCGATCGAGCCACGATCTTCTGGATGTATTATCACTTGCAGCTTCGATCGCCGCGATACCCGAGTGTTGATACACGTACTACGCGAACGCAATAAGTCTGATGGTGGCTTCCGATGCAATTTTACGGTGCAGTAGAACAATTAAATACAGAGCTTGTTTCGTATAACGATGACGATCTTCATCTATGCACGTGTAAATGCATTGTTAAACGATGACATTGTGCCTGCCAGGTTTAATTCCAAAGAAGGCTGTGACGTCCAATAAACCCTCGTTGACTTGACGAAAAAATAGTCTTTGGTCAGGGTCGTCTGTGTCGCGTCGGGACCGTTGGCTGAGTGGAACGGGAAACTGGGAAATAAATTTTTTTTGACAATTTAGGAAATTTGGATCTTCCTTGCGGTCGGGTTTGACGTTCGGTCGGGAGGATTATTTTTTGGACAGGATATGGAAGATTGGGAGGCTTTGGACATGAGATGGGATGCGAACGCTCTACTTTACATATCAAGACCTCCTTTGTTAGAGCAGGATTTTATTTTTTTTACTTTTTTTTTCTATTTTAATAGACTGCCTTTTGGAGACAAATATTTATTTACTCTAAAGAAATTATATAGAAATCTTGATATGTATTTCATGCACGTGTAGAGATGCGAGAGACAGAAAGAGAGAAAAAAGAGAGAGAGTCAAGAGTCCAGTTCAAGAGGAAAGAAGATAAGAGTGAAAGATAGAGAACGGTAGAGTAATAGTAGGTACAAGATGTTAAGACAGTGTGAATAGAGTCCAGGCAAGAGAAGGCAGCTCCGATAAGGAGCCGTAATTGAATTTTTTTATTGGACGTACGAAAATCTCAGGTTCGTCGTCGGCAGGCTTTAGTATATTAGTAAATAAAGATACAATATTAATAAGGTGCGCAAGCAATATATATTAATAAAAGGTGCAAGAAAGCGGTGATTTAAGAGCACAGTGTAAAGGTGCCAGTGAAGAAGTGCAAAGAAACAAGAAAAAGATAAGAAAGAATGCAGTGCAGTTGTATACGTCACGTCTTCGATGGTTACGCTCGGAATGACAAAAAATAATAATTTTGTGCGATTGTACATCAATAAAAATTGGTAAAAAACTATCGAGCAACCCCAAAATGGAAAATTAATGGAAAACAAAACGTTCAAACAGATCATGAAAACTGAATTTCACATGACACAAACTACAACAATCTTTCCACTTGATTGAGCGATAATACAAGAACAAGAAAGACTAAGTAAAACATTAAAGAAGAGTAACCATCGTCGATGTCATTGGTGGAGGTAAAGAGAGTGTATAGTCTGCGTGTGGTCGGAAGGATTGGCGTACCCCGGGGCCGGAAGTCCCGTTGCTCGCCGGTGCTGGTGGAGCGGCTCCAGCGGCAGGAGCGGCGGCAGGAGGCGCAGCAGGGGCAGCAGCTGGCTTTGGGCCAGGGGGCATAGCTGCCGGCATACCTGCGGGAGCAGCAGGATTGGCAGGTGCCGGTGCGGCTCCCACGTCTCGTGAGGCGCTCAAGCCTAAACCAAGACTTTGAGTTCCTGCTACGACACGATATACGGTGCCAGCCGCCCGCGCTGCCCCGTCGGCTGTTTGCTAAGGAGACACAGACGTAGTATCATAACAGAATATCACAGTGTGGAGTAAAAGACGCTGGAATAACAGAGACAAAGAGCAATATGAAGAAATAATGACGAGACAGACATATTCGAATTGATTGACGGCGATCGTCCCAGCTGTGAACATCGATAAAAAACATCCTTCCCATCCTAGACGAGATGCTGGCGTACACCAGGATTAGACTGATGACTCTATTTGGAAACGAGGAATGTGTATTGATTAACGTATTACGGATCGATCGTTTAATTATAGTGGTCTTAACTTCCTTATATGGGTTAGATATAAAGACGTAGGTAACAGGGAGCAGGCAGAGGATCATCAATGATCGTTATCATCATAGTCGCAGGTGTGATTCTAGCTATGTTTGCAGAGAGATGCAAATCCGAGAAGCAACACGGTAAACCGCTAGATTAAGATACGAGGTCGAATACCTTGGAACCGTTAAAAAGATGTCTTTGATACTGGTGGAGCTATCCGGTGTAGACTTTCACTGCTCTGCAAGACCAGCTGCCCTTGTGGTAATGGCTGTCGTAGTCAACGATACCACTCACTCAGGTCACTTGATCATTCCGGTTGCAATTGGGTATTGGTGTTATAGAGGCAATGTCCTTACCCGGATAATGTCAAAGAGGAAGTTGCCGGATCCACCACCACTTCCTGCGGCGTTACCACCGGCACTGGTTTGACCTCCGAACCCGAAGTTGAGGAATCTTTTGTTACGACTGTCATCATTGACCTCGATGTCATCCAAGGGTGCCAATGCTGGCTCCACTCCTGTATTGGTAGCAGCTGCGCCTGCTTGATCATCGGCAAACTGAACTCGCACTTCCGTATTTTGCGACTCGGCGCCTACTTGATTCTCAGCTTCTGGATTTACGTCCTGTAAAAAAAATCGAAATTACATATACGTTTGAAATATATTTTTTGCCAATCCCGAGCCCACCGGATGGGACCCATCCACGAGGAGTATTAGTTGAGATCAGTATCGAAAATGGACTCTCGCGACGTCACGTGGCCGTAGAGTACCTAATACATTATGAGATTAATCCAGAAAGCCACCTGGTTGATGATTCACTCGAGATTTACGTATGCGTTTCTCGATGACAGAACAATAGGTATGATTGAGTAGGATTGTTGATTATCCTGAACCACAGAGTTTCTACCATTGTTAAACATACCTACGCATAACAATAACAGGTACTAGTATCTACAAAAGGCTATAAACTAAAAGTGCCTTCTAAACCCAGGATGCGGTATAACCAGGTATGATTAATCAATAGGTCATTGTAATACTAATTATCAATCTACAACAGTCTTGATATACATTCAAAATGAGTCCTACCCCTGCTGGGTAAGATAAGCCGCAATAATGTCGTCAGGGACTCAAAAGCGACCAACATAAGAATACATGACAGTACATAGGATAGCCAAAGCCACTGTGAGAAAAATACAGAAAACCAACTACACAGTATGAATAGTAAAACGTGAAGAAGTCAATATATAATGGAAGAACCAACTGATGAGCAAATAAAGATAGTAGTCATAGAGATAGCGGTGTAACACAAAAAGGAAAAAACAATAGGATGACACTGATTAATTTTTTAAGGATGATGAATGTATTCATAACCCATCCTGAGGCCTCGTGGGAACCCTGAGAAACATCCTCAGGGGTCAACAGTTGAATATACCGAAGATTTCGATGCGCTTTCAGCATCCTCTTCATCGGGTGGAAAAGTGGGCAGGGATATTGAGACTCTTGAACCACCATCGCTGGATGACGATTCTCCATCGTCATCGCTGTCATCGTCACCAAACGGCGATGACACGGTTACTGTAGATCCACTTGATCCTGATGTGTCACTTCTGCCCCCGCCCCCGCCCAAGGCACTCCGCAATATCACTGGACCCAGGACTCGGATGACTTCGGATGTTATCATGTTGATTTTTTTTTCGACTATCTAGAAAATAATATGGCTTAGCTATTCCTTAGGGTTTCTCTCATTCCCGCGGGATCCATTTGGATTACGTCCTCCATATTTTTTACACCAAGATTGTAATGATCGATGATTCGCAGTCGTGTCCGGATTCTGCTTGGATGATGATTATTCTGTCTTTGTTCTGACGTAGTTCTCTTGATCGTTTGTGTTTTTGTGCTACGTCGCATTATGATTATTGACAGACGTTTTATGTCCTCTTGTTATGAAATCATTTGTGTCCATGCATGATCATTGTGAATTCGAGGAGATACACGAGATCATGATCAGTGATCTTTTTAACAGAAGCTGGTAATTTTTCGCCGGAACAATTCGAACTGATAATTGTTCTTTGAAATGGTATTGCCAGTTTCTTTGTATTTGATTTGCGATTATGTGAGTTTCTAAGATAGATGTACTATATATATTATATTTATATATCTGCCGGAACTTCTCACATTGCTCGTTACATGACTTACGTTACGTCAGTAGAACTCCTTTATAGCAATTCCATGCAAACTAACTTTGATAAAGGAATCTCGTCGTGAAATTCTCGATCGGTTCCGTTATCTGTGGTTTTACCGTTCGATATCTTTTTTTTCTTCTCCAACGTACAAATAATTCGCTTTCACTTTTGGCATCGGCACCGCTAATACAAGTCTATCGATGATACGATACTTTGAATGGTTAAAAAAATCACGAAAAGTGTTAACTTTAGGTAGAAAACGTATATTGAATATTATCATTTTTCAAAAATCTATTAACTATTGACCATTATCCAGATTAAATAATTCGTAAATCATTCTCTCGCTAAGTCAGTATCCGTAACAGTACGGCAGTATTTCCTCCTGATTAAATATTTTCTGCAATGCCAATGTTATTACGTACTAGCCCCCCCAAAAAAATGTTCTACATTTACTCCAAATAAATTCCTAATGTCTGCTCGATATTGTGACAAAATTGTTGATTACATTAAAAGGCACGCATTTGTATAACGAAATCGCGTGGCGGGAAAAATCAAATATGTACAGTACAGTGCAATATATATTACACCTACAATAAAGCGAGCAAGTAGGTAGATAGTAGGTGGCAGTGGTAGCCAAGTGAACAAGAGTATAATAAATACTAGTCATGAGTAAGTGAGCATTATACCGGGTGAGTGACTTTCACGGTAAGAATGTCGACTCGAAGAAAGGAACATTAATGCTGGATTCGATATGGGCGTTCAATGGTTAGATTAGGTTTATATTAGGTGCGAAGATCGCATATGAATCAGATGAGTCTAATATAATATTTTTTATGTGTTGAAGGCTGCAATCAAAATTGTAAAAATAGGGCGATTATTATTTTGAAAATAAACGGGGTGGGGAGGGTATCCTCCCTCGACAAAATGGTGTCATTCATGAATTCCACATGTCGGGAAGGCTCACCTGAGAGACTTCTGGAAATAGTTGGCGCAGTAAGCCGATAGTCCTTTTACTTCTTAAGGCTGCCTCATTGTCCGCCTCAACCATGACCAATCGATCTAAAGCCTGAAAAATACTTGATTTTTGACAAATGGATATTTTACCTACGGATCAATAGATGGACGTAGCTATGTGCTAGACTGAAATGCTAGAGTTTTGTAAGTTGATTAATTTTTTCCGCACTTTTTTATCTCTTTGCTTTTCCAAATGGATTATGCCAGACTATTATTAAAATGTTCGCATATAGGGAATAATGTGTATCGCCACGTTGCCCAATCTTCGTGGTCCACTTTCCCCAAAAACCCGTTCGCACTTGCTATTACGTATAATTCCTCGAATAACTTTTTTTTATCTTCTCTGTCACTCGACATCTCATGCCTATCAATGTCATAATATCTAGACAAAGTAGATTTTACAACTCATAAACTTTTGTAAGACTACAAAAATCGTATACGTGCAAGTATTATGTACACGCAACAGTGCCGTGTGTATATACATATATAAAATTCAACGTGTGTATTAATACAGAGAAATTTTGTTTAAAGAGTAACGATAATAAGTTTTTTTTTTTTTTTAACGTACAGAAAAGTATAGGGTCCAGAAACTGGATGCAACTTCCGAGATTCATAAACATGGTGAACGTATCTGGTACTCTTTTCTTCTCTCTCTGCTATATTCATATATCATTCTCACTGTCTCTCTCTCTTTCCCTCTCGAACTACGTGTGCTCCACCAGTGCACTTTCCATTGGGCATCGATCAAGCGAAGAAAGTGTCCGGTGACTCGATGCCGCTTTTAACACTCACTAGTGAAAGTGTCGAGCGTAAAGAGAAGAGTCCGTTGGGATATCCTGAGACTGTATCTGATTAGACTCACATTATCACTTCAAATTAACGAAAGACGACATGCGATCGTGCAGCCACAAAGGCGATCACGAAGTCCGCGTTAAGTCAATGCTTAGCTACTAGTCGACTAGGTTACGCATAGCGGTGAAAGAAAGAAGCTAGCGAGTGCGCGCGCAAGACCGGAATATTTAAAATCATTAAGAGCATAATGATATTAGCGTGTCTGCCTTGGTGGATGAGAGTGACTTTCGAATGAAAAAAAATGACTGGATAGGACGAGTGGACCGAGTATCTTATATACTTGGACTATGAGTACACTAGAGAAATTAACTATTCAAATTCTGGAGAAAGTTAAGAATTCACTTTCGTCCTAGCACATTCCTATAACATTACAATTCACGATAGCATTTATTTAAATATTTGACTGTCCAGGTAAATTCTGTTAACGACTGTGACACGTGCTATGCGTCCAATAGTTTAGTATCTAAGAACATAATACGTAAATAGGACAGCAGGCCTACTTGGTACGTGAACAACGTGGTTTTCTGAATTAATCAAAATTTCTTTTACTTTTTTTACGATTCTGGGGTAACGTCGACTTTCCCTCAGGGCAGGCGATCAAAAAAAGTAAAGAACAACAGACAAGATAAGTTTGCGAAATAAATGACATTGGAGAAAATAGTGAACTGTTGCACTAAGTAAATTATCAACAAGAGAGAAAGAGAGAGAGAGAGAGAGAAAGAGGTCCCCAAGTTTCGTGAGACCGGAAGAGAGTCGGACCAGCATTAATTCCTCGATTTGATTCGCCCAAACGATTCGAGACCATCGGTGGTTACTTTAATGAACGCTTTTCTATCTGAAGCGAAACCGATGATTTTGTAATCACATAGATCAACCTGTAATCGGTAATTGGTAATCGATATACCTTCTCGAATATAATTTTCTCGACACTCGGACTTTGTATTATTTTCTCAACACCCTTCATGTATACTTTTACACTACCGACCTCCTATAATAATTCTGATTACAGTATGGAAATATCACGTGTCTAACAGTCATTAAATGATTGATGCTCACCTGTGATTGGAGTCCTTCTCCTTCCGGAAGCGGAAGTGAATTTACAAAGCCGGCGCAAAGCGCAGCAACCAATATGACAGTCGAGCACCTCATCGTCTTCGTTTCCTTAAAAAGTACTTCTGCAACAATTTTTTTTTCTTATACATCCACGTGATCTTGTTATCTCACGTGTTATAGCGACTATTAGTTAGGTCAGGTATGTCACGTAATAAAAGAAAAGGTACAAGGGAATATTTTGGTACCCAAAAATGTCACCATATAAGGGTCTGAAGGCATTGACACACTACAGCGAATCAAAGCGGAAGCAATTCGAAAGGATTGACTCAACTCTGTCAAAAGGTATAGTGAGGGGGTATGGTGATTACAAGGGGGGCAGTGGGGGGTCAGTATTGGCCTCTTTCTCGCACAACTATTACTTTCGACGCGCGAATCGAAAGTTGTAGAGATTCCATTGTGGCCAAAGAGCTTTTCGACAGCCTCGGGTTGTTAATACGTTATTTTCGACAGGAAATTTTGGAATGAAAAATTTTCCAAAATTGATCATTCTTACAAGGGAGGCTATCCAGTTGGCTTTATTTTGTACACGCTGCTAATTTTTTAAATAATTGTCTCTCACGATCTCGAATTAATTTGTTTGTTTATTCTATATTAATGATTAGCAATTTTTTATTGACAATCGTTCAGACCCATACACATAATCGTGACTTTAATGGCATTATAAAACAATATGGATTCAGCGCGCATGCATCGAATTGGAGGACGATCGTGCGTCGTGTTGCAATTCGGAGGTCAACATGTCTGACTGTGTCATCGCAACCCGTACCACGATAAAGCTCTTATGGTCGTGACTAGGTTACAATTTACTATTGTTATCTGAATAAAGTAAAACGATGCTATGTGAAGTTAATCCCATGAGAAAGCTACCGAAGCAAATCTTACTCGACGGTTCGTATCCGATCGCGATGCTCTGGGAAAGTTAATGAAAAAGAACGTTCGATAGTTTCTAGATCGATCTGGTGTTCGTGAGATTACGTTGAGAAAGCGATAGATAGCTATCGATAAAAAAATTCAAAATCGAAGTTTACCAAAATTCGACATTTTTTTCCGACCATAAGTCTGGATAACACATAAAACATATGTAACGTCTCATTGTCACCATAGTTCTCTGATAAATAATGCATTTGATATTTCTTTGACTGTAAATAAATAACCAATTTTTTTGTATATTTTTCATTAAAAAAAAGTTCTTTCCATAGGTTCACTCGTGATTTGAAAAAAAAGGAAGTGGACTGGCGCACTTTTTAAACACGATCAAGACTCAGAGGTTACAGTCGATTGGAGGATGATGAAGATGATGAAGAGGAATTTTATTGAGATAACGTATAACTTATTGCGTTATTTTTATATCCGCCCGAACTCACCACACACAGTCCCGTCACTTTCGTGTAAACGTTCTTAAACCTCGAAACTAAAAGGCTGCGGAGCTGCGCGAGCTCCTGCTCTTCGACTATTCTGTGACTGTCTGTGTGGCCGCGCTTAGTGAGCGGCTTTTATTAGCAGGAGGGGCCTTAAGGCCGCCACCACCGCTGCACTTTACACGATCTGTCGTTTCGAATGCTTACTTGCCACGAGGAGAAAGAAGAAGGGAGCTTCTTGTTAGCCGCTACGAGATGAGACGTATGTTCCTGTATCGGCCCCTACTTATTGATAGTAATTTAAGACAATCAGGACTTGTTTCGCGCAGAGGCACGTTGGTGACGAATAAGAACAAATAATGGACGAATTGAATTTTGGAATTTCGTCATACGCGCACGAACCTCCTAGGAATAATAATGGAGAGATAATTCTTTTTGGTCGCGGACGAAAGACCATGACATGTATTTTTAAAAAAATATTTTATTTGGCGAATTTTTTTTAGCAGGGGTAGCCTGTAATTAAATGGTGTAATTTGAAGGATAATTTGCCTACTTTGTGAAAGAAGCTCGGTATAATAGGGTATTGTGCGTTAAATTGTGAGAAGTCCCTTGATAATGGTACATGGGACCCGTCACGCGTTCTCCATAAGGTTCTCGATCCTTTGGACAGGGGCTCGATGGAATTAGGGCAATCGAAACGCCTTAATCGGTTTCGAGGTTGGCTTGTCAAACTTTATTTCTCAACAGCGGTATCCTTCGCTGTCGATAGATTCCATTAAAGTTATTCAAATTGAAAAATAGATTTTTTAAAATTATTCATTAAAACGAAATTAGGTGTTATTGTGTTATCGTAGAATCAATTGGAGGAATTTAAACTTGTGGATAAAGTCACGCAACCTTCCGCAGTATTGCTGCGAGCATATAAATAGATAACAGGTTCCTCGATTAACCACACAAAACCTTACGGACTTCAGAAAGTTTTTGATTTTTGGAGAAAAAAGATTTTAATAAAAGATCGAGAAACAGGAAAGAGGTTTCTCTTATAAGAATTACTGTGACCTTTTGTTATTACCGGCTTTGTTGCTTGGTCGAAAAATTTATTTCGATTTGATCGATCCTTAGAAAATCATTTTTCAAATTGCACTCGAAAAAGCCCAAGTGAAGAACGTAATCGAAATTGAGAGAGAGCCGACATAGGATGTTTGTGTTACCTGGTAGAAATTCTTGATAACCATAGATCTATGCACGTAGCGACACTTTGGAATAATTATAAAGATTCACATCTTACCTTCATTTAAATACAATATCGTATTTGATATGTGTAGACTCGTAGCCTAGAGATATACATTGTTTCCTTACGCACCCAGTATTGCAAAACAGAGCGAACTATATTTCGTGTGTTATTCAGTTGACGCGCTTGTCTTCATACATTTCTAGAACGATATTATATTTATTTAACGTTTCAGTGGCTCGTATGCGTCAGCACGATCGGCAGGAATCGAAAAAGTCTTTGCGAGGGCAACTTTCATTTTTGAATGGTTAAACGTACAATTAGCACCGACGCGAAGTTTTGAATTAATCGAGCCGCACTGCGCATGCGCTAGAGCGTCGGTTGACGCATGCGCAGATGCTATGGCTAGAATGTCGTTCAGCTTGAAATAGGAAAAAACAAATTCGTGGAGAAACACAAAATAGTGTGTCTCTAGTGTGTCCGACTGTGCAACAAGAATGTGAAACCTTGATGAATTACACGCATTTATGACGATTAGCAATGTTCAGACTTGTAAATTATCTACGCTAGATGAAAGAGAGAGAAAGAGAGAGAGGGAGAGAGAGAGGGAGAGAGAGAGGGAGAGAGACAGAGAGAGAGAGAGAGAGAGAGAGAGAGAGAGAGAGAGAGAGAGAGAGAACGATGAAAAAAGGAGTTCAGTGGAAAACCAAAGAAATCTGGAACAAGATCCACTAAGAGCTTTCGCCATGAAAGAAAATTTTTTCATAGTCTAATACAGCTAAGTGACAGTTATCTATACGGTGTGAAAGATCCTTTACATGTGTATCTCCGTGTGGAAGCCCTGCCCCGAACGGTACCTTTATTCAAGTATATAAGAATGGAATGTTTGGCGTTAAAAAAAACTGCAGCCAGGAGTTTGTGAAACAGCCGATGTGGATTTCTAATTATTTACCGGTCTGAACAGGAGGCCATTACTGCATGGGAGCACAGAGTAGTTATTGACATTAGAAAAAGTAAAACCACAAAATTTTCACGAAATTTCCAAATCTTTTCGATTATTAGGAAATTCAAATTTTCTCATTGGATGCATTCGTTGCCTTTAGACTCCAAATAATTATTTATCACTAGTCGATATATTATCGGTAACGCGTGCACCGATATTTCGGTTTCATGGAAAAACTCGTCACGATCAATCGGCACGAAGGTCGCTACTCGTTATTATACCTGTATATACAGATCTACGGTGTAACGAAGCTGATTGCCATGAAACTGGTCAAATTAAGACAACCTCGTCGTGATCGGTAAGCCGAACAATGAGTATACATACTTATCTATATAGTGGTATATCGATTTCATTACACGTTACAGTGACTGTGGACCACTAGAGTCAGAATGGAAAGAACCGATTTCCAACCGGCAACTGTTATTAAAAAAAAAAGTTACACTTACATTTTCGTGGACAACTTTCTATCAACGCATGAGCACGAAATTCCACGTTCCATCTCAAAAAGATGAAAGATCGGTACGTGACATTGATAAAAGAATTAAGTCTGTTAATACGTTGGAAAAATTGTTTTGCCAAAATTCGAAATCGCTCAAAAATATTTTCACTGCACTTTTATTTTTCGTTTGCACACGAATTTTCGGACCGATAACACTGTTTTTCTGGTCGTGGCCGACGGCCATCAATGTCGTAATGACCTTAAATGCCATATTAAATTTTCCTACAAAACTTTAGAAATTCCAGGAAAACATAATCACTTCTGTTGTGGCATGTTGGAAATCTTGTAAGATACAATTCTTGTTCAGCGTCTGGATGTGTCAATAACGAAATGTATGGATGTTGAATCATTTACTGTCATTTGAATTTTTTATGAATTCTTATACTACGTATATTTACGTTGATGTTCACTTGGCCACTTGGAATTGCTCTTTTTTTCATCATCCTTCTAATAGCTTATTCATACAACTTTTTTAAAGTTTCATAAAAATATATACCTATATTTGACCTAAAATCAAACAGCCATTTAAATAATATCTGATTTTGTTACAAAATTATGTTAATCGTTATGAATACCGATAAAAAAAAAGTTATTTCCATCCATGATACCTTTACCCGTACTGACTGCTAGAATTTTGTCAATAAAAAAAAAGTACGACAGATTCTATCAAAAATTCATCAAACGATCGTTAATATTGAAATAATTGCGCAATACGTATCGTGCTCTTTCAAAACTCACCTTAAGCCTCACAGACTATTCATGATACAGTAGTAAAATTTACACATTTCTAGCATGCGAATGAAAGCAACTGTTTTAGCGTCTTACCATGAACTAATAAAATGTTTGCATATAGTCGTGACAGAACGAAGATAAACAAATAAAGACTGTCATCGGTATTGAAGTTTCAGAAAGTCCGAATAGAAAATGAAATTACGCCAAGTAAAAAAAAAAGATGGGGTCACCCCTAATCTTGTCGGGTAGTTTGAAATGAATTAAAAAAAGAGAGAGAGAGAAGACCCCTTAAGAAAATCATTGAACAATTGCATCGTGACAACTCGTTATTACTGTCATCCACGTACTAGTTTCTGTGTCTGTCCTTCCAACGAGTCCAAGTACGTCGGCTGTACGCAATTCGTCAAAACAGGACGATTATTTTCTTCCTGTCTAGGTTACGTGACGAGCGCGCACTCTGTCGTGCGCATGGGAAGTAGCTAAGGCTGACTGTAAAGCGGAACTAGAATCTTTATACAATGAAGAAAGGAACTTTGACATAGGAAGAATAAGGAAAAGTAGTCAAATGCGTGCCAATAATGCTCTATAACGTAAGTAAGTATCTGTGTACTGGTACTTGGTAAGCAGATAGCTTGGCGCGTGCGCAAAGTTGAGAGAAATTTTAAACTAGAAAACACGCTTCTTAATGATCATTTCGTTATCGGTTCACGTATCGCGAGCGTACGGGCCAAGGTTTTGTGTTGCAAAATACTAAATAAAATAATATAAAAAAAGGAAACAATACACAGCCAACAAGTCTTTCTTTTCACGATTTAGCTTTTTTTTTTCATAGTTGCAGTATCTTTCCAACTGACTCTTAAAACTGATATTTATAATTCTAAAATATCATCTGCTTGATATATTGCTTGCGAAATTCTTTGTTACTCTTATTTTTTTTGCAAATTACTTTTTTCACATTGTATGCTAATTTGACATTTGTTTGAGGACTGTCAAGGTTCTTCTGTCACTGTCTACCATCATCAAATTATATCATGAAAATTAATGCTTTTTGCCTTAGGAAGTTCAACTATCAGATGTCAAACTTGTCATATTACGGAACTTCGTTACGCGCTGAATTCGATGCTCGAGTTCACCTGGCACCGTGACAGATATTACGTTCTGTGTGTAAAAGCATAATGGCGAAATCGTTGGGACACGGAGCTCATGGTTTTTTATTTTAATGCTATCGAAAACGTGAGTTTTAAGACATAAGTGTATTACTATATATGTATAGAAAAAGAAAGGTATATGCGATACAATTACATGAAAAATCTATATACATATATATATATATATATATATTCTGAATATTTTCATCTTCCTTAATATCTTACTGAATGATCTTGCATCCTGGAGAAAGTACCAGAACGTGTTTTTAGGATTATCACGAAAAAACAGAAGACGTTTTTCGTTTGACGAATTTGACTTATTTTTTACTTTTTTTTGAATTTTACGATTACACGTACTGCCTGAAACTATATTTGCATCGTTTTGAAAATGATCATTAACATTAGAACGACCAGCGTTGTTTTCTTGTGTAATTAGATATCCTATATAAAGAACATCGAATTTTGAGTGGTTGATGGAATATAAATTGACATATATACATTAATTCTTTCATCTTGACAAAAGTCAAAATAAATTCTTAAAAAGCACCCTAGATATTACTATAATTTAAAACAAGAAATCTGAAATCTGTCAGTTTCACGTATTTGGTTATTCTAATGTTTGTGTACGAAAAAGTCAAACTTTTAGTTAATTACTCTTAGAAATCCGTTCGTTGCCGTGAATGTTGTTAACCTTGTCGTGTGCTGTTGCAACTATGCTTTCAGCACTGCATTTGATTATTCAAACATGTTTCAGGAAAATATTAATACCTAATATATGTATATCCAGGATAGATCGTCATACCGATAAGTATATGATTATTATAATGCGAAATTAAAAGACACATAGTATATGATATTTTGAAAATCCTTTTCAAAAATGTACTTTGATCTTCAATGCACGACCGTTTGATTTTACCGACCGCATAATCAAGGATCTTGATTCGAGTTCTCGGTTTAGTCAATGATCACTAGACGGAGACACTTTCGAGCGGGTGGGAGAATGATCCTGAAAATGTGCAGAATAAAAAATTTTATTTTTTGTGAAAGCTATAATTTTTATTATTACGAAAGAAGTCAACAAAATAACACATACACTGGCAACCATCCTGATACGACTCCAATTGGTTGCTGCTGATGATTTCTGTAATTCACAAGAGGATTACAACTGGCCAAGATCATTTCGATTTGCCGTCTATTATCCAAGATCGGCAATTACAGTTGGATTAACGGCAATAATTCCTACGGCCGCACACAGACGTGCGCGATCCGCGAGGAACGATCGCGCGAAATGTATTAAAGGATTGAAATCGCCAGTAAGTTGCGGCCCAGTTCTTAGTTTAGATACCTATCTTACGAAATGGAAAGTTAGCAATAACATATGTGAATAGGTTTTTTTTCATTCGTTTTTTATTTTTTTTTTATCATCACGCCCCGTACAGTACCCACGCGAAATTTTTGTAGGACGAGTAAGAGCGAAATATGGGTATAACAGATATTTTTAGCCTATAAAATTGTTGAATTAAAAATAACAAATAATAAACCATACATTACACTGAGCGTTTCGTAATTAAAATTTTCACAATTCTCACTGATTCCTTTTTCCAGAATCATTAAAAAATCATTAAAAAACGCTCGTGTTTCAAAATGACAGTAATGTATGAAAATAATTTTATTTGATAGTTTTCAAAATTTCTCAAAATTTCTTACTTTCGTTCTAAACAAAAGGTGAACATTTTGAAACATAATTTTATGCGAACCATCCGAAAGGCGAGTCTGAAAATGGCGAAAGTCTCTCGGGGACGTCAGGCCAGTTTGCGTGGTGCATTAAAAAAAGTGAAAGGGTCTCTTCGACTGGCGGTCTCTTTTGAGTTGTATTATTTTTTCGAAGAGTGATCTTTTGCGAACGACGATTCTCTTTCAAAATTGGCATTGCCATTCTCGAATCAAGTTTTCTGTCCAACAAATCACGTGACCTTTCTGCCGTTGACGATCTTCAGCAATGACGATACAGTACAAATGTTATACAGTAATAATTTTCGAAATTTGACAAAGATAAAGAACCTCAATTTGTTAGACAATTTTGTAAAAAAAAAAATACCTTAGAATCTTCGTAGATAAATCAATGATGCAGCAGATTAAAACATACACGTGCTTCTAGGTCAATCTAGTCCAGATTATTATCGCACAATGACTCTTGGGTTAGGTCAGTGACTAGATGATCTAACGGTACTCTTTGTAACTGGCTCCGTTTCACGGTCTCTATTGCGAAAGCAATTCCAGATCGGTATATCCATGAAGAGAAAAAATGTCCATGATCATCTGTAAATTTCCGAACACTATATAAACAGCGTTGAAATCATCATAAAATAAACGATCGTCGTCACTGTAATATTTCATATTTATTTCAATGATCGATCTTAACATCATTAAGCCACGAAACGTCCTTGCATTGTTAAAATCACAAGGAAATCTCGCCTTCGCAATCTTACGTCATTCTCAATTTATTGTATCACGACAGTCAGCCAGTGTCGTTCTCAGTAGGAATTAATTTTCAAATAAAATCGTATATCTACAACCTTTGCGAATGACTTTTTCTAGTAGTTTGGCATATAATCGTATAATACACTGAGGCCGTGACATTAGATTTTGAGGTTAACCCTAAAGAAAGAACAAATATATATTATTTAACATTGCTATCCATAAGGTATCAGGCGCCGTGGCGACTTTTAGGCACGACTACTCGACTGATCAGTGTAAATCCTTACCTTTAGGCTGCCTGACAATTTTTCGAATCTTCGAATTTCCAGTCAACGTCAATTATATATATCGAAGGAAACTTATAACCAAATATTAAGCCACTAACCTCGGGCCTAGATGGAAACTGGTTGATAGAATGATTATTTTCTTTATTAAGCAGCGCATGGAAGAATTTGTAAAATTCTTTGTTTCATCAGTGAAAATTAGAGTCTAACGTCACCACCCTACTGTAGGTACCATAAGACCGTGGCAGGTAGACTTGCATGTGCAATTCCTTGTATATAATATTGACGTATATAAATATGTATAAAGGCATTGTATTACACAAAGCAAATTGATTGTTGCGCGTGCACGTACCTAATGACGTCCAGGAGTTTCACGCAAGAAAGGAAGTGTGTGCATCGAGCCAATACTGATGATGAGGAACGAAAAGTACAGCCTTGCGGAAATCGCGGATGAGACGGCTTATTATTACCTGCTGGATATATAGAAGTCACAGCGGTACAAAGACGATCAGTCGTGTGTCCGATGATGTTACCGAAGAAAACGATCGTTGGCTTTGAAGATTTCGTTCGGGAAATATTGATAATCCAGTGTCGCGATATGAATCCAGTGTGAAATCGGGAAAGATAGAAAAATAAAATCATAATAAAAAAATTAATCAACAGATATCCTTTGGTTAGGTGGACCTACGTAGTGATTTTTGTTTTACGACGCATATAGCTGTCTGCTTTGTCTCATTTTTTCTCTCGTCTCAAAATTTTTTTCTTTCTCTTTTCTTAGTGAAAGCTCGACATTCTCGAAACTGCCCAAGACGGTCTGATCGATCGTTCCGAGAGCATCCTACTCGTGTAACTTATAGATGTATTGATAGGCCAAGTCCTTTTATTCTTATTTTACTTTCGAAAGGATTACACGTGTATTCGAACAGACTCTTTTTTTTTCTCGTTTTCCTTACGACTGTCGCGTTCATGAGAACCATGAAATCGCTGATTTTTGGTATCGTCGTTACGTGTGCTTTCGCTCGTGCGATTCCTGTTGAAAGACAAAATCGAGAGAGCCAGATTGATGCGCCAAGAAAGGTCACGACCCGTGAAGATCTAGTGAACTTGATTAGATACGCTATGCAAATTATGGCCTCCAGGATCAATATTACTTTAGCACCGGGACGCGAGAGAGAGGAAAATTTTGGAAGTTTGCAAAAATACCTTCCAACTGTTCCGATCGCTCCTACTGTTCCTACTACGTTTAAGGCGGAAAAATTACAAAGGACTTCTGGACAACGCGCGAACGACGTCCTGAAGGATTTTAGAACGTATCCTGTGACTCCTACAGTGGATAATGTTTTTCAGTTGCCTTTAAAATATACGGACGATCCAAAGTATCCGGATTCAGTGGAATTGACGTATGGCGATGAGAAATTCACGTCCAGTCCGAAGAAGAAAGTGGTCCCGGAAGTTAGTGTCTTCGCATCGGATTCAGGATCTAAGATTAGGTTCGATGACCTTACCGTGGAAGAGGAAAATGATGCGAGAATTCACAAGCCGTTACTGAGCGTACCGTTCGAGGCTGTAATTACGATTATACGCGAAGAAAATGGAAAGATGAAAAATAGTAAAAATCATTTGGAATCATTACTACCGACCAGAGACCCTCCCGATGATTTTCCCCCATATTTCGAAAATAATCATTCATCGATCGAACTACTGGGCAAAGAAGTTACATTGCTCCAACAGGAAGAATTGCGGGTGACCGATAGCAATTCCGATCCCATGAACAAACGTCAAACATCGGCTGTTGGGGAACTGTTGGGACTTCTTGGTTTGCCGACAAAAAAAAAATCGCGAAATGGTACCGACGTCACTGCAGATTTGTCGCCAGTGATAAAGACGCTTAGGAACTTGCCAAAGGTACCATTGAACAGTCAAGAAAAGGTAAATAGGCACAAAAAAATTTTTTAAATGTATGAATATTTTGAAAAAAAAATTTATTCATAACTTTCGGATATTTCTATGCGTCGTTATTAAGAATTCCATGCATCATTTAACACACCAAAAAAAATCATCATGAAACCATGATGTAAATTGTTGCTTAGAGTTAAAAAGAAATACTTCGAGTTTCGACGTCGTACTTCAATCCCATTCTAATAAATGACTCGTTCGTCCTACTGATCTGTTACTCAATGAAGATCAGGTACCCAAGAAAGTCTTTAATGCGTGTATCTTATTACCTAACCGACATGCTTTAATGACGCGGTTGATCGAATGGATTTTCTCTAACGCGTTTCAGTCAGCGTCATCCAGACGCGGTAGAAGAAACGAAACGTCACAGCGTCAAGAAATTGAGGAGGTAAGTAAAAATTTGGGTATAAGTATACGTAAAACATAAATGGGCAATCGATCAATAAAATAATTTTTTTATTCAGGATGAGGAGGAGGAGGAGAAAGAGGAAATGGGTTCGTTAAGTTTCATAACAGATTTGTTACCACTCGTACTGCCTGTGCTGGAGGATCTCAGTAACGTGAGTAATAATGAATTTATATTGAAAAAAGGTAAATTAAAAAATACCTGAAACAATACTTTCTCCAAAATTTTATTACCTACGAGAGTTTCAGTTTCTTTACAAATTGCTTGTTTCTGCTTATTAAATGCCAAATAGCTTAATGAGTCCATCCTTTCCAGCCGGATACAGATACTGACCTGGGCGAATTGCTGCAGGCTGGTATACCATTACTGGAGGGACTGTCAGAAGTGAGTTTCTTCTTTTTCATATTTTATAACCCTAGGTGTAATTACGACGCCCGTGTTATTACTATTATTATGATATGTAATGATCAAATGAATGTGGGTTCAGATGTCTTAAATCAACTGTTTTATGCAATAGGGAGAGGATGGAGAGGCTATTGATGTACCAGCTACCTTGACGCCCATCATAGCGGGCATAGTTGCAGTACGTATTCCAACGAGATAAATGAAGATGAAAGTGATTGACGTCAAAGTGAAACTCAATTTCTTAATTTATCGATCGCCTTCAGGGTAAAGATGGTCAAGGAAGTGACTTTGGAGCGATATTACAAGCGATAATTCCAATCGCAGCACCGTTAATAGGACCTCTGATTGGTCCACTGATTGGACCACTGCTTCGATTGAGTAGTAACGTAAGTGTACCCATTGTTGACCTAATCTGTTTTATTAATCTGTCATCTTTTTTTTTATTAGCCTATCGGAGAAGGTGGATCATCCCTTAGTGCTCTAGTACAGTCACTTATTACACCCCTTGTTCAGGTACTTGAAATCCGTATGAAAATCTATGTCAAAATGCTGATCCATTGCTCGATTGGATTTTCTAGCCTGCTGAACCTGGTGGTGTGTCACCATTGTCTACTTTAATTGCTGGCGTTATAGCAGGTCTGAGTAAAGTGAGTAACAGAATTTCCTAAGCAAATGTCCTAACCGTCGAGTAAAAACAATAATTTGTTTTGTAGGAATTGAGTGCAGGCGGTGGTTCAGGAACAGAGTTGGCAGGGATCATTAGCTCTGTGATATCTGGTACATTGGCTGGAACCAGCGCAGGACTCAGTGGTGGTTCTAGTGGTCATGGTATAGCACCATCAAAACCATCTGGATACAATTATGAACCAGTGAGTACAATATAGATAAAAAGTTTTTATCATTATTCTAACGCCACATTACCATATCAATTTTTGAGGTCTCTCACGCCCCGTCCTACGATCAAAATCCCGTCCCAGCCAGCAGTGTTAATACTTTTGACTTGGTGAGCACCTCTTTCAAAGACATCCTGGGTGGAACTGTTCAAATAGCCAGTAGTCTATTGTCTACGGTATTTACTATCCTGGGCTCCTCATCCCAGGAAGAACCACAACCTGCCTATGGACCTCCACGACCTCATTACGGAGCATCGCAGTAGCAGCGAAATTTTTGGAAATAAAAAATTATCGTATTTACCCCTCATTCCACCCACCGACCACTTTTATTATTAACATAGGAAAGGAGAAGAGCGTCACAAAGTATTCATGACGTTTCAAAGAGAGATTAATAAAAAATAAGCAAGGAGAAAAGAATCAGAAACACTTTTATATCGCATAACAAGTATTTTCGTTAGGTTATCCGAGCAGTCGTATGCGTAATGTCGAGCACGCAACGAAATTACGTTATTAACTTATTCAGACGATGCGGATGTGACCCGGAAAAAATTATCGTCTGTAAGAGCAAAAACCTGCGACTCCGGTTTTCAAAGCAAAATGATTTCTTCCTAGTAATAACGCCCGTTACGTGCTGGCTTATTTCTAACTATTGCCGACGGTTTGTAAAGTGTACGCGCATGCGCGTGAGCGGTTACTCGTATAATACGGCTGCGCGCGCATGTCAATGAGATTGCATATGGCGTCAACGCAGCTCGAGATTTGCGTGCGTCGCGTGTACTTTACTTGGAAACGCACCATTATACTTCCGGCTTCTAGCCGTGCAACTAGGAAACCGCTTGAAATGAAATACTCTTCGACAATTTTCCCGACACGCACCAAAAGATTCTGCGTAACGTATTTATCCGTTCACTTACTGCTTACGCACTTACGCATGCTCTGTTATACATGCACTACATTATAGGTTGTCACCATCAATTCAAACAAATCTTAGTGATACGTATTTCATTGGATTTCCTATGTACAGGATTTCTTATTAAATCTTTGATGATTATTATTATCAAAATATGAGAGTTGTGAGATTCCTTATCTTACGTGAATGGCTAACTTATTACGTTATTATGTTTTTACATATTTTTCTCGGTTGTTAATCAAGCTCACCTGTCGTTACTCTTTTATTTTACACTGTAAATAAAAGAATGTTGTTAATTACGTGATCTGACTTTTAATCATATAATTAGGTTCTAACGTCAACGACCGATACTTGACATATAATAAATCAGATCGATGGTCGCTGTTTCTCTATTTGCGTTAAATAATCATTTCTATGCATGCAACCAGGTAACGAGTACATAAAATTATGGGTAATGAAAAGTTCCTAGATACCAAACTCTATTTCCTTAAATTACTACCGAGAAACAAATTAATTTTGTATAACAACAACGAAATTCGCACGAAGATAAACGATACCGATGCAATTAGTCAGACCTTAATGTGCAATTTGATATGTTTATTATCCAATTAACACCTTTAGATGTATATCACAATTCTTTGATAATTTCTTCCTGAATTATTAAGAAGGTAAATAATTATTTTTTTAAATAAATGAAAAACAAAAACATCGTACAGAGTGATACAAAATTTTCTCGAGCTCAAAAAAACTAGTTCCACGTGACTTGTTACCTACTTTACAGATCTTTCATCTTTTCCTCTCTTGGACGATCTCGTTATTAGATCGTGAAATTTGCCTTGAAGAGTGGTCACAGCAGTTTGTATCTGATGAAGGAAGATCCGGTGGGCACGAACACAGATGGGGAGTCACGACGTCAGAAGTCTACGAAAATCGAGAGTAGAGATCGAGTCAAGATGAAAGAGGGAGAGAGAGCGCCATAGAGATCGAGAGTGAGGTCCGTTAAGAGTTCCAAGTCTGACCGCTCAAGAAAGGCCATTCACTTTCCATTCTCAAAGAAAGTCCCATTTTTAAGAAGTGGAGGTCGATGTCTGACCCTCGTCCAGCCGGTTCAATTAGAATTATATATAGAATCTGAGAATAAACTATAGGAATTTTGAAAATTTTTACAACTTTTTCCTAATTTTACAGTCCGGATAATAAATTTAAAATGTATTCAAATACTAATAGCGATTCACAGTGGTATATTTATAACGTGGAAAGCAATATTCAATCAAGCCATTAATGACAGGTGGCGCCGTACTCGTCAGTTTCATGTAAGTATAATACCGACCAAGAGTATATACCTAGAAAATCAAACATTTCCCCCTTAAAGCAATAACATTCTTAACTTTTTACACCGACTAGCCATTACGGTAATTCCGTAATAACAGGATCTCGAGATGACACTTGTTCATATGCGTAATAAATACGAGAACGTAATATATCACAGGGCTATCCAGTTTGAAGACACTAATAGAACGTTTGGCTACAGATCAAAGTGAGTGACCGAACTGTGCCTGTAAAATGGAAATAATTATTGCATCAAACAATTCAATTAATTGTATTTTTATTTACAGCTGATCGAAATCAACCAAGTTCTTTTTCGAAATTTAATTTGATAACCTGCCAGACAAGTATATGTATATATGCAAAGACGTATAAAATTATTTAAATCAAACGTATCGCGTGAAGATGGCTCCAGAAGTGAAATCAAATAGATGGATAGACGACCCTATATAATATATACGTAACATAAAATTGTCCATGAGAAATCTTCCATATTTTTTACTACTAGTAATATCGTCCATTGGCGTAGCGACCGCATAGTAGATTAACTATTTCGAAATGACAGTAGATCGCCGTGGTCTAGATCGTTAGAATCTTACCTGAGGGTCATACGGTATAATTGGAGCACGTGCGTTACTTATAATATTATCCAATTCAATCAATAAGATTGCACACGATTTTTTATAATCAATTTAAAGCCTCATTTAAATTGATTTTATACATCGCATATAAATTGGTTATTTCAAAAGTCCTAGTGACAAAATCATATATGAAAACAGCATTAATCGTTTCACATAATTATTCCATTTCGATCAAACCCAACATTACGGGCATTGCGTAAGTGATCCACGCATGGGGTATGGCTTTGCTCTATGACCCCCAAAGACTTTCTAACTGCATTTCATTATAATAAATTTAGCCCTGTATGCATTTGATACACGTACGCGACTATAACTGAGAAGAAGTAGAACTTATGAGAAATTATAACGCAAAGAAAATTCCTTGAGGCACAAGGAAATCTGACGATCGTTCTTTCAGGTTAATCATGTCAAGCCGATAATAGCTCATAGTCCGTACGAGACTGGAGGAATACCAGAGCGTGCATGAAGTTGGTACAAACTGGAATTATCTCTTTGTTCCTGTTTCCATAGGTGCTTGAACCTTCCTAGTGATTAAGACCACATCACGGCAGCTCATTCCAGCATCACGCGTCTTATAGAGAATTACGAAATGAAGCATGTCTTGGATTTAATAATTGCATTCGATTCATAGCTTCCTGTAAATCGTATTAGATGAAAAAAAAATTTCATCAATATTATTGTTTGCCGATTAATCATTTATTTGTTTAAAAATTATAGAATATTCTAATGTGGACAATTACAAATTTATCAAGACTTTGGAGCATCTAATTGAGGACGGAAATACTTCAGAGTCATCGATCCTCTTGGAGAAAGTGACTGTATACATACACACTATATATATATATGTAGATAAGACATGTATATACTCAAACTCTCATAACACTCAATCCATATACGACCTACGTATGTGGCTTAATCATATGTAAAAGCATCTCGTGAAATTTCCACGTGAAACCCGGATCAAGATCAATATCCCAAAATATCAGGTTCGAGTAAAAAACTGACGATTCGAACAATGCGCATGCGCAGACCGGATATTTTATTAGAGAAATTCCATGAATCAGGATTTAGCAGAAATGCAAAGCGTTAAATGTAAAGTTTACTTTTTGGAATTGACCGACCACAAGGATACGTATACGCATATACGTGAGTATATACACTTGGTGAAATTTTTACTTAAGATGTCTATCGATAGTTACGCAATATAAATTTCTACAGTTCGACGCGCGACACGCGCTCTCCACGTTACGCCATTTCTCTTCTCTGAACGCTCTTCTTTCTTTCTTTCGTCATTTTCTTCTTTCTTTTTTTAGTAGCATTATCATTATTGGCACCTCTCTAACATCCGCCCAGACCAATTTCCCCGACGTCCGACAAGGTGAACTTTCCTCCCAGGCGTCGGCCTAGCCACTATAGGTGTGTACTTACTCGACGCCACCGTCGGGATTATTACGACTCGAACTGTTCGAGCGTACCGAACTCTTTGATTCTACATCGAGATATATTGATCGGTATCGATCGGTGCGCGAGTACTTCCGGTTTTCAGTATCACCGTAACGATCGTATCATCTTTCAGGAATGATATGTATATTCTTTAGAATATATAAGACCTGATTCTTCTTATGGGCGGATGTGCAAGCAGTGGATAAAAGTTTGAAAAAAAAAATTGTAACTGGTGATTCCGACGAAACCGGCTTTTTTTTTATTATACTGACAGTGCTCGAGGATTTGCAATGTACTTTTTTGGTGCGCGTTTAGGAAATTGTGATCGGTATTATTTTTAGTATATTTTTCAGAGGTAATATAGTACGTTTATGTAAAACTTGTAAATTGTGCTTTTAGATGTTATTGTGATATAGGATATTTTTTTGAACACTTCTTATTGTGAACGCATCTTATCTGTCTCACATCCGATTCCATTAGGATCTTCATCGCAAGTGAATTCAATTTGAAACGGCTGTTACTTCTCGATACTCCCGGTAACTGATTTTCATGCTGCTTTCTTCTGCAGAGGAGTGGGGTCACGCGCATGAGCACTTGGGTATGTATAGTACTAGTAATATTTTATTTATAATATATGCGTGATACGTGGATCATTAGTCTCTTTTGTAAGAGGTCGTTCGGATCAATGAACATAGGTAAGAGTTGCATTGGATACTTGTAAGATTTAATTTTGGTTTTGTAATTTTATTTACATTTTAATTTTTCTATGAGCTAATTAGAAATATGTATATTGGTGAAGGACTTTACATTTTTATCTGGATAATTATTCATTATTGCACTACCTATTATGAATTTTCATATATATTATTACAATATGTATTTTTACTCTTAACAAGCAAAACTTTTGTCATGGACCACATAGGACTCACCTTTTACAAAAAAAAACTCAATATGAACACTTCCGGTAGTGAAAATTAAGAGAAATGTTTTCAACGTTTTGGACGAATAGTATCAATGGAGATAAAAAAGTCTCTATCCTCCGCTATGGGTATACAGGTTGCAATATTCGCTGTGGGTCTCACAGACCCACTTGACTGGTTAAGGAAATATCATTTGTCTACGATTTGAGTTCTTATCAAATTAGATGTACTTAGTAGAAATTAAAGATTTTTTTAATGTTAAATTTTTTAACAGTATTAAAAAAAAGAATGTGTCTAATAAATGGATAAATAATTGCGATGACAATAAATGGCCAATGGCGTTCTATCCAAGAGCGGCCAACTGAACGCTGATAGGCTGATAGTCGTAATTTTAAATATAAATTATCTCGAAATTTTGAGGTTAAAAATTAAAAAGGCCTGAATACTTGTGTTTTCATTTTATATGAAGAATCCAACTTTGCCATTCACATGCGGCCATATATGAGTACCCCGGTTGATTGGTCCTACTGTACAAATCAAATGAATGAATCAATTTTCTGTGATGTAACATTTTCGACTGATTTTTTTTATTAAATTATACGCTATAAGTATTTTAAACTCAATTTTGATTATTCTAAAGAGCACGTAATTACAAAAGATACTGATCAATTCACAATGAAACTGTATCCTAGATAAATATGAATGATATGTCAATTTATCCAATGATGCACTTTTATTTGAATTTATGATGTGTATCCAATCCTTGGTGTAACATACAGACTTACGCCATTTTACGACGTGTTCTACTCGCTTGCCTTATTATTTCAGAAAATTAAATTCCGTGACCACATCGTCTCATGTTAATTGCCAGCTATTTGATTTAAGTCAGCGTTTTGAATAATTAAAAACAAAAGATCAACATTTTCATTAGCCAATTCCGCAATCATAAAATATTAATATAACGCGCTTCATGTCAAAAAGACATATAGACTTCAAATAGCATGAGATAGTTACATGACTACATACTTTCTATAACATAAAAAAAAAACGTTTTTTAAATTCAATCTTTCGAGTACTCTTAAAAACTATTTAATACTAAAAATAATAAAATTCAGTACACAGTTTCTCGAGCACATTAATTCATTGTTATTTTCGTTTTAATTTTACATTCCTTCTTTCTCTTTGCTTTTGACTCAAGTAATTTGGCCATCTACCGGTAAGGAATGTAAATGCGATTTCTACGTTTCTCAACGTCGTCTGACAAAGGGTATTAAGCGCAAACGTAAAGTTGACCAAGTTAGTTGAACGAATGAGTCTAGAACAGGAAGGAAATTTGTAGAAAAAAGAGTAAAGTGTGACATGAATTTTTATCTCTGAACTTTTTTATCGAATTATTAAGACTCGAATATTTTTCCATCGCTCCCGTGAAAGCTTCATAGTTCGTATACGTTAAAAATTAATCGATCCTTATAATCCTTTCTATACATACTGCTTAGAAAATTCGTCATATATTGATATTCATGAGACTCTTAATAGCAATTCGGATAAGGTTAATTGGAAAACATATTAAGAAACAAAAGACAAGTAATAGTAATTACGAAATCTCCTACACTTTCCCTTTCGTCATTTGTTTTTGTTACACGAAAAATTTTCAAAATGATTGAAACTGTGTATATTTAGTCTCTCAAAAAATGCCTTAAACCACGTGATATCGCCTGTTCGTGTAATAAGAATCATAGTATTGATTTGAATCGGTTTTTTCAAAATTTCATATATAAAACTATCAAAGTTGCAGAACCTTAACAAGCTGACTCCTTGGGGCAACGAATCATCATAAAAATATTCATCAATTCTCACGCATAATATATAGCTGATTGGATATGTTAATGAGCGTCGATTTTTACAAAATCAAACGTTACCTGTTTTGTTAATATATTTATGTGGGTTAAAAGAGTCACTAGGCATATAAAAAAGATCTTTATTTTTTGTCACATCACGTAACACATAAAGGCGACTGCACACGTGTCCACGTTTAATCATCTTGCTTCGGCTATGGAGAAACTTTAAATGGCAATTTCAAAGAATCTGGTTCTCTAAGCTAGAATTGGCAACTTGCATGTTGTATGAGATCGGCGTGTATGCTACTGGCGAATCTCAAAATTTTTAAAATTCAGTTATTAAGTACGCACGCGAAATTTTCTTATACGTTTATTCGTTAAGTGTCATCTAAATTTCTACGTTGCTTGTCAACCAGATTATGCAATTTACTTAGTCCGCTAATGGATTTTCCACAGTACATTAAAGGGATGTTTCAGTTAGACATTTTTAAAAATTACTTAATCGACTATGCAAGTGTATAGTTAATTTTAAATATTCAATACTCCATGACATTGCCCGCTAGTATACCAAGATATACGTAACTTTTCCTTTAGCCATTACCCAATCCCTTTTGACAGTAGATAAGAAAAAATCAAAATTTACGTAAACGTTATGCAAACAATACTGTGCAAACAACTTCATACTACCTGAACTACCATAAATTGAAATGCCAATGGACTCAAGTTCAAGAGTTTTAGCACGTGTAACTATAGTATTTGACACATTCGACAAAAATCAGATGGACAACAATTACCATAATTTCGGTACATCCAACCTAAAAATTAATTTCATCACTTCTCAAGGCTGATTCTCAAAAAGTTATTGAGAAAAAAAGAGGAAAGCCAAAAGTTTCCCATTAACAAAAAGAAAATTAGTATCCTCCTACAGATTAATTACCTATCCTTATGTATTTATGTATATATACATATATACCAATTCACCTATTTTATGTATATGAAAATATATACGTACCTAGCAGGCCTATAAAAAGTCCTGTCCGAGTTCTCAATGCAGCAGTAGTCGCGAGAGTACAGTAGATATATAGATACGTAGTCAGACAGATGATACTCGAAGAACGTAAAAAAAATAAAAATCCCACCATAAAAGATAATAGAAAGACCGGCGAGCACTCTAAATGAAGAGTTTAAAAAAGTGAAGGTATATCCAAGTCAATCTAAAATTCTCGATCGTCATTTCGCGATTCTCGATATTCGACCACGGATCCTCGATTCTCGATTCTCGAGCGGCACACATGTGCACAGTCGTGCTCGTTCACTCGCTGTAAGACTTCGAGACCTTCTCCGGCGGGTCTCTCAAACGGCTCTAGTACGCCGTGAGGTGCACATCTCTTGGTAACTCACGCACTCACGCACTCGATCGACCCACCCCTCGCAGTAAGTCGGCACTCAAATTTGACTAAAAGTGAAAGCAGAGAAATTTTTTTACAAAATATCAGTCAATTATTAAAATAGAATTTTTAAAAAATTCTGCACCACTCTCCTTGTACGGTATACGAAAATATATAGGATACAAGTAATTTCGAAAATATTGATAAATTTTTTGATTTCAAATTCACCATAATTGACTGTTGATATAAGAAATTATGTTTTTTAATTTTATGAGAAAATATTTGAATAATTTTCTGTGCTATACGTAGCCGATGACTTTCGATTTCTCTTGATAATATATTGGACATACACGACCTGATTATTTGAATAAATCAAACTTAACCCATCGAAAGTACTAATGGCTTATTTTTTTATTTTATTTTTTTCTTATACAATTTCATCTTAAATCGACTCTTTTGCATCCTTTCACTGTGCCACTTGACATTTACGATATACTTTCGTTGGCTATTATAACCGCAGAAGGAAACCGTGTCAAGTTTTCTTTTTACAGGAGATACCCTGGTACAACAACGACTTGCTGATTAGTCAAGGAAACTATCAAATACGACAATAAACAAGATGAAGTTTGTCTGTGTCGTTCTCTTGGCGAGCATCCTGGCGCTCGCAGCATCCAGTCCAATAGTGAAGAGGGAGACACAGGACGATCTGAGTCCCTTAAACGAAGTAAGTGTTAAGTAAGCGTGTCTAGTAACTGTACCATTAAAAGGAGTGAAGAAAAAAGTTCTAGCGCCAAGTTCAAGTGCGTTTAGGGAAAGTAGGTATCCGATAGGAATAAGAAAAACTTCACCACTAATAGTTCCTATTGGATAAGAACAACTTGGACAGTTCCGTTATATTTCTTTATATCTATCAATGGATCAAGGCCATAATGCTTTTATCGAATTATATTCGTGTACTAAAGTTGATTGTTATACTTGGTAATTTTTTTTGTGTAATGCATTCTCTTTCCGTACAATTTTGTTGGTTCCTTGAAAAAAATCACATGCAAAATTGCCCTGGTCGATCTTCAATGGATATTCTTGAGAGGCGAGTCGAGAGTGAAAGTCTTGTCTAAGCAATGGTCCAGCTTAACCAACTAGCAACACGCAAACACAAAGTCCATATGGTAGTTTTGTAGCTGTATAGTATAGAATCTAGTATCTGTATATATTATAAGTAGTATATGTAGGACGTCACCTAGTATATGTAGGACGAGTAGAACACGTATATTACGAATACCGCACAATTTGTAGAATCTAGTGATATATATAGAATTGCACAATTCCATTTGATGCTTAACTTTTTTGTGCTACTGTATGTATTAATTAAAATGACAATTTTTCTTCTTTAGAGACACTAAAAAAACTGGTAAGATTATACGTTTTTACAAATTTATTTAATTAAATTTTTATAGGAAAATTGACGATTGACGATTATTATGGGATATAAAAAGATTTTGAAAATTTTGGAAGTATTCATGACAAATTTAATTTTTACAGTGTCTCTCGAAAATTGTAATCGATCCGTATAATTGTCTTTTACCTGAACTCGATCGATTCGTGCGATTGAATTGAACGAAAGAATGGAATAAATTTCATAATTCACTGGTAACGACTATCCGTACGTCAGTGTTACATAACTATTGGACCCACTAGCCGAATTGCCATTACGGAATTCTCTGCTGTGCTAAATAGCTCCTCTCATGAATAATGTTCCTCATGATCAGCTACGTAATCAACACTTTTCAGAGACAATTTAATCGTGTAAATAGGTATACGTGTTTCAGGCTGATGGTGACTCTGCCGTTGATGGTGATCATGGGGACCGTGACAAACGAAAGATTGGAATAGTCAAGCTGGGCGTGACTAATGGAATTCTTAGTTTCGTCTTTGGGGTAAAAACGGATAAACTATTACATTATCTACTACCGTAACACTAACCTTGCTTCTGAGTTTCATAATAATATAGATTCCTGTCCTTGGTAACTTCTTCTAGACTCTGCTCGAACGTGCACGAAATTTTATTTCACTCTTTTAGAAACTTGATGCGTTCCTCGACGCCAAGACCAAAGCACTCTCCTCACTCGACGAGGCAAACAAAGCCAAGAATGCTGCATTTGGAATTGATAATACACAATCGTCTACTGGACAGTTCATCAGCAATCTAATCTCACAGAAGATCCAAGCAGGCACCGCTAGCATAGGACCGATCATTAACGGCGCCACAACATTTGTAACAAGTGCTAAGAGTGGACTTACGAGTGCACTGGCATCAAAGGTAGCACCATTGAGTTCACTGTCTGGTGGTTTAACAGGCGGACTGTCTGCTGGTACAGGTAAAGAACAAAAAAATATAACCTCGAAAATGTCAAAAAGAATTACAATCATCAAATTCCTAAGGGCACATATTACCTGTATCGAGTGCATAACTCATATTTCAATTATAATTTTCAGGTTCATCCGCAGGAACCGGAAGTGGCTTCGGCAGTGGCAGTGGTATTCTGGGAGGACTTTTAGCCTCCAAAGTTAGCGCTCTTACCAGTCTTAGTGGCAGCAGTAATTTGAGTGGCGGAGGAAGCAGCGACGCCAGCGCCTCTGGTGGGAGCGACTCTAGCTCAAGCGCAGGCGCGAGTTCAAGCGCGGGTGCTGGCACGGGAATAAATCTTGGAGCGTTTGCCAATCTTGGCGCAGGGGTAGGACCATACTGAGCTGAATCAGTTCAGTTTAATGATTAACGATCGTAATCATCCTTATGATCGTTTTATGCTTCGCACGGTGAATCCTCGCAATGCTTTTCCATTAAAACGCAATTCGAAATTCCATTGCACCGAGTAGTATTTTGGTAATTTGGAGTAAGTATAACCCAGGCACAGGGTAGTTTAGCTAACCTATTTGCAAAGACGCTTTTTTACCTGGACATTTTGTAACGAAATCAAATTCATGCAAAATTATCCCTGTATCGTTCCCTACGGCTCTCAATGATTTTTCTTCAGTAAATCTACACAAGAGTCAGACCTTTCGTTATATTAGCCCATTTAGAAAATTAAAGGAAATACAATATTTTCTTTCTCGATGAAAAATTAAAGCGACACGAGGAGCCTTTTTTTCTACGAAAGAATAATTGTTTCTTCCAGTTTGGACGCTAATGACCAGCGAACGCGTGTGTTCAACCCCCGATATAATATATGTGTGCCCACCCAACCCCTACGGCAACTGCACCATTACACAAAACGGCCATTAAAAGTTTAGCCACAAATATTATCGGTTTTATACGGCGAAAGGTGTAAATAATACTAAGGTGTACTTAAATAGCTATAGTTTTAAGATTGTAAGGCAAAGTCCTGTACGATCGAACTTCTATGTAAATGATGTAAATAACGGATTTGTAATACGTTCAAATAGGAAGAATCAATGTCAATAAAATCTCGACTTTCTTTATTTTTATCGACACGCCGAGATATTTATTTTACAATCTTGCTGTCTAGTCTTTCAATACGAACAACATAAATGCTCCCAATCCCATCGATCCTATCCTTTATGGATAACACATGCATATATATATAGTAAAGCATTTTTTATAAACACGTTGTACAGCATATCAAGTCCCACGATTTGATTGGTTAATTTTATCGACTACTACGTCATCGATACTGTCCAGCTTCGTTAGTCCAACCGACTACGTATACCTAAGAGTCAGTAATCAATTCCGTGCAGTATTAAAACGCTTACTTGATAATAGAGAGGTTTCGACACATATTGAGGGTCGTGAATTTTTTTTTCGCCCGGAGCATTCTTATTTTATTGCACCAGAAAAACCAGAATAAAACGTGTCTTACGTAACGAAATACAGTAAAAGTAAACATTTTACCGTGCCACAAAATTTTTTTGGAATTTCTTCGCCGTGCCGGAAACAGGTCTTCTCGAAACAATGGAATTTCGCAAAATATGACTTGGCATTTATTTTTATTATCATTGAATATTTCATACGTACATCTGCATCTATTTGTCTTACGATCCTTGTTCATTGTTCTTTTTTGTTCGTTTGCAGGAAACAATGACAACCACCACGGAGGACATTCCTGAATTTGACAGAACTCGAGTATCACTAGACATCCCACCCCCCGTCTTTGGCGGTGGCTTCACTTTGATTACAAACGCCAGTAAAGTCGTTGGCAACGTTATTCTCGTAAGTATATTCCTATATGATGATAATTAATTAATAACGTTCAACAGAGTATACACAAATTTTTGGTACAGTTAAGTTCAGTTACATCTAAAAGTCCCTTCACTCGTTCGTATTACGTAACTGTATAAAGTCGACATATGGTACACATATCTACGCATACTCGTACGAACACTCGTAGATCATATGACGTTCATCAGATTCGTACTTCCATATTTATATAAATTTACGCAATCGATTAAAACCACTAATTACTTTTTCCTTTTAGTAAAATACCTCACTGTACGCTTACAGTTATTTTTTTTAATCCCGTATATGAGTCATTAAAGTCTTTGCCAATCTTAGCAATCATATATAGTATATCTATATTGTGTATTGATGAACTGATACGTTTCACGTTGCAGAATTCAGCCCGCAGAACACAGGACATCTTAGAAGTACTGAAGCCGTTGTTTCGTGGCATTTTCGCCATTAAGGGTCTGCCTTCGGACAATCCGCAGTAAAAATACGTCGTAATGGAATCAGACAAAATGATAGACAACGACAAATGGGATCTGTGCAATTATAAATACAATCGATACCAGACCTGATTGTACAGTGGCTGTTCGTTGGACGATTCGTAGGTCTAATTAGTTGTACTTATCGCCCAATGATATATTGAAATAAGCGCGCGAAATCCGCGACGAATTCAAAACGGGCACGCGGGTCAATTCCTAATTTTATTTGCCATATGACCAACGTTCCTGTTTTTTTGCACTTGCGGAAATTGCGACTATCGATACTACAGTGTTGTAATGTATTATGGATCGAACAGTTATACCTGGAGCGAAGCTGTTAAAATAACAAGATGGATCTTGGAAATTGAATTGAATTTGTTGAATTGATAGCTTAATATATTTGATAATATAAAAATAATTTTTATCGGCGGTGCTGTATGTCAAAGTATCGAACTAAGTCAGTTTTATATATTTTTTTTATATTCATGGTTTTGTCGACTGTACTTGTATCATTGTTATTCTATGTAAAATATGCTTTCCCGGTTATTTCAAAAGTTTTATCAGTCTTTAATAAGTCATGTACATACCGTATGCGTATGGCCTATAGCGATTTTAATGACTGTTGCATACGTGGATTTTATATCCTGGATGACATATTGTAACTTTGTACGCGTTCTTGACGTAATACAAATTTCTCCATATTTTCCATTGTAAATAATAAACAGGTTTTCGCATTTTACTGAAACTTTTCACATACCCACTTTCTTCGCCCACAGACCGATCAAGCCGAGTGAAAGCAGCAGGAAGTTTAATTTGTAAAGTACAAGATAAATTGAAGTATGGAAAAAGTATAGTGATACGGTTTAAACAATTTTTGGACAATCGGTAAAATTCCATTGAACTTGTGGCGCGAAGAAGTATGCGAATATTTAATAAGCCAAAAAAATTCAGGAAGACAAATTTGCGTAACGTAAAGTCCAAGGGCAAGTTTTAAAATTTGGAAAAAAAATATACGTCTCCGGTCACGAACCGTGAAATACTTACTATGCATACGAAGACGACGAATAAATAGCAATAAAAACTTAATCTTACATATATGTATTTTTATTCTTGTCCTTTTCCTTCGGATCACCATCTTCGTCTCTCTTTCCACGTATCTCCCAATCGCTATAATGTCCCAGAGATTCCTTAATGCCTCAGCACAGGCGTGTTGCAACTTCGAAAATCTCGTGCCCGATTGCGAAAACCAAAATACTCGGCAAGGCTGCGTCGTAACAGACAATTCTACTGGTTGAAGAACGTCGCAAAGTTGTATCGTATGTTATTCATGTCTTTTAGCATCGTCAGTTGCATACGAAGGTGATTTTGAACTTTGAACCTTCCTAGGTCAAAGTTACCTGTTCCCGATTCTCTGAGGATATTCATCCACGTATAATTTGCATGCACCAATGTTTTGCCAGTTGCATAATTTATAACGAAGTCGCAATCAGCGATTTGAAAATACGTGACGACATTTTGCGTAATTGTTTCCTTTGGATATTAAGTATATACTGGTAGACGTATCTAGGAGAAAAAATAACTCGGCCTATGATCTTTCAAGTGAGGCTGTTACTTCAGCCGCACTGCATCTGATATTGTGGCGTATGGCATGCGTATAATGCATGCAATATTTCGTAAGTGCTAGAAACGCATGGATACGCTTTACGGAGGGATGAAATTTTAAGAAGAAATATTTAGGTCGTCTTGATAAAATTTTCAAATACTAGGAAGTCTATGACTATGTCTGTTTTATCATATGTGAAATATAATGAATAATCAGCCATGCAATTTCATGGATCTTCGTGAAATGTCAACCTTGAATATTTATACTGAATTCGTTATGAATAATAAATATGAAATAGTGCGAATGGCTGTACTTCCCTATATGAGTAATCAAATTGATAATTTCCATATTCGGTTATAATTTTGTACTATATTATTATACATATAGTATATATTTAAATACAATCCTAAAGAACTGTTACTGCAATACAGCACTGTATGATTGGTTGCATACTTCAGGCTGTACGTTGTACAAAATATCTTTATAGTTTCTCATAAATTTTAATATGATAAAGACATATAATTTTTTTCTATTTTATTACATACATTTTTAAGGACATTCGTTGCAGTAATTTATATTTTATCATGAGAAAGATGTTGGTTCAACTTTTTTTTTGTAGTTTTTTTAGAAATACGACTATTTTATTAACAGATAATTTTTTATATTAAGGCTATTATCGTTTTACTGTTGTTTATTGGTTTCGTTCGTTACTTCCAATGAGATGAGAATTCACGGAACGAAATGCTAATATACGGACGTCTTAGAGACTCGTTAATCGGTTCCGTTTCGTGGGTCGGTAATGACGGCGTTGATCTTTCGTAAAAATGCAGACGCCCTTGAAGACTATTTTGTACGGTGGAACCCACGAGGACTCATCGTTTTGGCGTTTAGTCCGAAGTCTGCTGTCTGACAAGATGCAGTTGCTATATAGAGGAGTCCTAACCTCTAACTACACTTAGTAACCGAAGAGAGTCCAAGTGTTTAGTCATTGGTTAGGAAAGCAACGAACGAGAATTATCGTGTGGATAAGATTTATTGAAAACAGTAAAGTAAAGTATTTAATAAATCAAAATAAAAGTGCAAAAAGAAGAATTGACGGCAAAGTGCAAGAAATTTATCAGAGTAAGAGGAGAAGAAAACTATTGTACAAATAATACGTAACGATTGGGTGAACGTTTGTGGGTTTATCGTTTTACTCCACTTATTTCGTGATTGCGCAATAATCCGTGGGTTCGTAATCTAGGACACATATTTTTATCTCAATCAACTATTAAGAACGCGTAAAAAGTTCTTTTTTTCTTGGTAACAAAAAAAAAATTAAAATTCATGTAAAATCGTACAACGCTCCAATTATTATTATGCATCGTAAACCTTGGATCTAGAAGGTACCTAGGGATATCCAAGGTAAACTGGAACACTCGTTCTAGTACATTTTTCTTTTTTTTTTTTCTTCGTCCTGTCAAAGGAATCAATTTCGCAATTCTTTTTCATACGTATCACAAGTTTCTTTTTTTTCCCTCGCAGTCCCAATAACGTACAGTGCTCAGTGCATTCTCTAGATTTACACGGCAATCAAAACTGACCAAACTCCCATAATAATAATAAGTTACGCAATACTGCTGTTCATATTTCTTTGAATTTAAACCAGTTACCTTCACCAGATGCGTACCTTTCTCCAATCAAAAAAGAAATATAAAAAAAGGGGCGAAATAATTTGAGATTTCAAAATCGTCGTAAGACGAACGAAATAGAAAAATAAACAAAAAGTAAACTGAGATGAATCCATTGAACGCTATTTTTAGATACGTTTTTCAAATTCTTCTTCCCGGAAGTTGTCTAGATCCTCGTTATAAGGCATAACAAGATCAAAGAACTGCTCGGCTCAGTCCCGAGTTATGTATAAGGTATAAGCATTTCTGAAGTGTGGCAATTTGGTAGCCAAGAGCAGAAGACCAAAGCAAGACCAGCAGACCCAAGAGAGACTAGAGTGTTACGGCCCCACGGTTTCATAACGGAACAAATCCATAAGAAAACTATTATGTAAACACGAGGCGCTGGCCTCAACTTCATAGAATCTGAGGATGTTAGTACTAGTACCGGCTAAGAAATCCTTCGCGACGTTTTAATCTTCATCTCGGAGTCGGTCCGGTAGAGATGGCAACTCGAAGCACAAGGTGATCTTACATACCACCCATTTGCCACGCGTGAGTGCAGAGTCGAGAAAATTTTTCCTTTCCTTCCTTTTTATTATTTATTATTTACCTTTCCCGTCCTCCTTGGCGCATGCAAATACATTGCATTGCATTTGCTCTTACCTGCGATCCCAGTGCTCGTATCGCGAAATGGCATCGACCAGTTCGCCATTGATTTTCGAGTGTTCCTGAGTTTTCCACGTTCCCGTGGTCACAGTGCAACTGTGAGTGTCTCTTGATTTCTTGATTTTACTGTCGTTTCATTCATCTTCAGTATTATTTTTACTAGATAAAAAAATTACTATATTCAGATACTCGTTGTTTTCGCTTCCTTTAAATAAATTTTGTATCCTGTACGTGACACGAACTATACCTATGTACATGTTTGTGAATTAAAGAGAATTTTAATAATTTTTCAGTTGAATGTACCAATAACATCTTACATAGGTATCAGTAACGTAATATGAAATTAACGAACTCTTTATGACGATTATATAAGGTCTCCGGTATCGGTTAAAAAAATATCATTCTAACAATATAATTTCATAATCATCTTGGGGTGTAATGTAACATTGAAGAATTGAAATTTCTAAAAAAAATCTCAAAAAATAGTCCATCCAGTTGACTTGGCCTAGTAGATGGATAAACATTGGTATAGTAACTATGGTTACCTTGACACGTTGCCTATATTTACTGTGACTCAAAATGAAGCGTAAAACAAGTTCTCTTAGAATTCTCATGGACCAGTTTATTACGAATGATATATAAAAAATAAAAATGGATAAAAATTGTTTTTGAAAGTCTTAATTATTGGTACATCTAAAACAGGAAAGGGGAAGAGAACCCAAGCAAGGTCAATATCTCCGAGGAACAGGTCCCTAAAACATGTACCAACTCTCTAAAAGCGGCTACAAGTCAAATTGACCCAGTTGCCTCCCTCTCCATCTTTCTCTCTCTTCCACCACCTTTGGGTGTTGAGTATCCTCAAATTATTATGCAATATCAATCACGCGATACAACATACCAGATGGTCAAGTGTTACAAGGATTTTGTCTTGTTACTAACTTTGGGACTTATTTACGTATGGCCCTCTCTGTTATCAAGGGATTGCGTATTATCATTAGCATATTTCATTAGGTACACCGACAAGCTTCTAAAATACATTGGCATAAAAATTATATAAGACGGTCAAGTCTTGCAAGGATTTATTTTGATTACTAAATTTTGGGCCTTACGTATGGCCCTTTATCAAGAGATAGCATCACTGTCATTAACATATATCCAAAGTTCATGAACCCAAAGACACGTGTTATTTCCAATAAATATATGAAGGGTCAATCACGACAAACGTATCACCTGAAGTTGTCCATTTGATTTCTGTGGTAGAACCATCTTCAGGTTGTACGTTAGTACTGAATAACCCTGTCTGTATAAATGATGCATGATCAGTGTATGATAAGTTCCTTATGGAATTAATCAATGTTTTTTTTTTCGAAAAATTAATTAATCACACTACAAAATGGTGGTCATTGAAGTCTCTCTGCATGTGGTGGAAATTGAAAGGAAGAGTCGTACCCAAGAAGGTTTATCGACCTCTCTGACGTAGAAAACCAGTGAGGTACCCGTGTGTGTTCACATCGGCATTGACTAACACTGTAATACTGGCAAAAATGAATATACATGTTTATTGGTGCAAAGATCGTTGGACATTTGTGCAAATTAGATGATGGACCAAGGCCACGTCCTTGAAGTGAAATGTCAAATATACATACACTAGAGCGGATCAATGTCCTCGGATTCTTATTAGCATTCAACTATTCTTTTATTGATCATTATCATTTCTATAAATTACTTTGAGCGAGATGTTACGTCTTTTTCGTGGTTGTCTTAAAAGATTTCCGAATATTTTCGAATATATAAATCTGTACTACCATGAAACGATTTTACAATGTTTTCATTGAACTCTGTGATGCATGAAATATACGGAACTTAGAATTTCTACATAATCGTTCGATTTTCGATTTTTTCTCAAAAATCCGATTACCGATGATTGTGACAGCACAGTTAACGATGCACAGCGTTGCCAGCTACTTCGCCGCGAAAACCGCAATTATTCTAATACAAGGTGGAACTTATTCACTCATCTTTCGATAATAACTTCTTGTGAAAAACTTCGGTTTCTCCACTTTTTCAAGCGCGATACTTTATATCTGAAATCGGCTCGGTCCATTGCATATTTTATATCTCAGATCACAAGGTGATTAATGTGAGAAGTCTGCAATTGAAACTCTGCAAAATCTGCCGAGTTTTTTTTCATACGCTTCTGTACCAATATTTCATTTTTTAAATCGACAATTAATTATTAAAACGTCCATGAACGAATTTGAGACTTTTTAATACGATGCTGCACGATGAAAATGTTGTGTAAAAAGAAATATTATTTTTCAAAGATTATCGTCTTACGCTCGAAATACCTTAAGTAACGTACTATCGAAAGATATGGGTAACTGCAATTTAAACAAAGAAATTCATAGGTTTTTCCTAAGCGATTTCTTAACCGGATATTTCGCTACGTATAGGTATACATATATGTATGGCTTTAACGCACCACACAGGAATCCATTCTAATCTATTTTACGTAATGTAAAACTTTTCCGTATCCACGAATTCCGTAACGCAATTCTGTACTAATGACATCTGAAGTGACACACTTTCATCCCGAAGGATTTTATCTTCGAATTCTTCTCCATCCCTTCTACGCGAGAATCACTGACGCGTAAGATAGCCGCACCCGTAGTATAAAACAAAAAGACGTTTATAATTGTCAGGTTTTTTTCAAGATTTGTACAAGAAAGTATGCGAAATAGATGCAGGCAAAATTTTGCGAATTATGAATTGCGTGATAAGAATATATTTAAAAACGAATTATGATCATTATTTATTGCTGATTCGCGTGAAAGTATAATGCTACTGAAAAAAAATCGAGGAGGGAAATTTTTGAAAATTTATTAGAGAGGTTCTCATGAAATTCTTAAGAAATTTTTCAATCGAATCAATCGGGTGGGGCTGTGCCACCTAGTACGATAATTAGGTAATTGGCACCAAAAGCATGTCCGACGTTAGAATTACGTACTATCGTCTCACAATCGGTATGGACGAACACGTGGTCAGCCTGAACGAGAGTGAAAGTGAATTGATGGCTGGTGCCTCGGGTCCACGTGGTTGTATAGTCCTCGCAAGTACTTGGTGTAGTTGTAATACAGCAAGGGACGAACAACTACCGTACCAACAAGAATTCAATAACTCCAGTGTTAAGTTCCAGTGGATTTTGCTGGTTGAAAACCATGTAGTAATGTGACGTGCAGTGTGACATGCAATTCCAAATGATACGACGTAAAGAATTGTAATGCACAAAATTTTTAACCGATATAATTATTGTGCTGCTTTTTTCTTTTTTTTTTACTTTTGGTCGAAGCAACAGATTTATTCAAGCGATCGAAATTTTCCTGTCGAAGTATATAGCTTTCGTGGAATTGCGTAGAAAGTGTTTCTGGATCCTGTCCCATTCGCAGGCTCAATGCATACCAGGAACTGTTATTATTATTATAGCGGTGCACATTATTGCAGTCCGATCTCGTTGAAGGTTTCGTAAAAGACGCTATGTCGATATTCGGTTCACGTATCGTCACGACATCACGTACGCCTGTGTCAAAATTTATCGGGCCCCCGAAACTTTGCAGATTGGAACCTGTGTGCGTTTAATCATGTATCGTAGTCCAGTAACGTTACGGCTTTCCTGAGGTTAATACTGATGGTGGAATTGCTTAGGGATAACCGTGAGTCATTGAGAATTTATCAATTTCATTTTCTTTTGGGCCTCATGTATTTAGGATATTCCGTGTGCAATAATTGGCATATCAAAACTAGTGTATGGAATTGCTATGATAGTTTTTTCTGATTTCGTACCTAGAATGATTCATTTCGTGTTGCTTCATTGTGCTTTAATTGGAATTGCCTATCAGTTTCTCTTGTGGTTTTATGCAACTTTCATCAATTAAATTAGTGACTATTAATCTTGTTAGATTGGACAATTCCTGGTAACAAATAAGGATCCTTTTCATTTATGTAACTTCCGTTGTGATGGAATTTCATTCACCGCTAAACTGATATTGACTTTTATTTCAGATGCCTTCTATCGCTACCAGAGTCAACATCCTGACTTGCTTATTGATCTGTGTCATCGGATATTCTCAAGTTAATTCTCAACAAGCTTATTGGATTCCATACACTGCTATAAATAATTATGACAATTACCAATTACCAGTAAGAGAATTTGCTCAAGGAATTGTCCAGCAGTCCCCAGAGACGCATTATGAAAATTTAGAATATTATGAAGGAGAGGACAGAAAGATATACGAAAATCGGCAAACAATTCCATCAGTGGAATTGCAAGATAACTATCGATTTTATCAAGTGCCACAAAGAAGTCCACAGGATCTTTATTACCGGAATTTTATTGGAACAACAGCAATTCCACCAGAATATAAAGAGAACGTACCCAGCAAACAGTATCGCGATAACTATTATCAGGACTACCTTCCCCTAGAATCACAAGAAACAAAGAAGGAGCCCGTAGATTCATCAAGGAATTTCAAAACGAGTAACGAAGACGAGCAATTCCATAAAAAAATTAATATACTCGAAAAAATGCTAATGGATGTCCATTATCATCCAAGTTCTGAAGAAACGGAAATTATGAACTCCCTGGAAGATCAAATGTTATCAGAGTCTAAAATTCCAGAAGATGCCAAGAGGGTCGCCAGGCAAATCCAGAAACAACGACCAGGATTCTTATGGACTCTGGCTCGAGTAGCCTTTGAGGTTAGTGAAAGTTGACAAGGTTCAATTATACTATGATAGGAAAGATTGCATTTTATCATTTACCGTATCGAATTAATATCGATCAGCTACGGTGGAAATACTTTTTTTTTTCTAAGTTTCGCCATGTTGTTCCTATATATACAGGGTGTATCTTAAGCCCCGGACAAGAGACATACCGTTAGATCCGGCGTGAAAAAATAAACATATTGGCGTTAACAAAAATCAAAAATTTTAATTAGTTTATTAATTATTAAAGATTAAAGTTAGCCAATCATAAGCG